>QWTY01015406.1:3759-62136 GCA_008033365.1 Pseudorectes ferrugineus | reverse complement strand
GCTGGAAGCTGACAGGCGGGTGACCCAATAGAAGGACATTCAGAAGGTGTGCTGCTGACATGGCAATGTGTGATAGGTCGTGTAAGTCTATAAAAACTGGTGTGTCTTTGAATAAAGTGATTCAGATTCCCTGCCGGTCTGGGTCTGTGCCACAATCACCGACAAAACAGCAATGTAAAAGCACTGCAGTTGGGGAAAAGGACTCGTACCTGCTGCATATAACCAACGCCAAAATATAATGTGGATTTTAAACACCACTTAAGGTTAAGCCCACAACAGTTCTAAGAAATCAGCTTTGAATGTTGTGTAACTTTGCCAGAAAGCCTGGATGTCACCTCTCCTTTAGAATGATCAGAATACATGAACTGGGGGCCTATCAATACTCCCAGAACTGGGGTTAGGTAATTCTGATCCCTGAAAGTTTCAACTGCAAACACTCTCTCATTCAAGCTGCATCTGTTTCTCTATATATTGCTCCAGAAAGCAACTTGAACACAGCTTCCTTATTTTGTGTACAGGAATTAAATAGGTTTGCAGCCCAGTTTTCATGTCCTTTTCAACTCACGTTTTATCTAGCATTTCTGCAACCATAACACAGGTTGACACAGAAATGTTTTACTAGTATATTTTCATTCTAAATTACTCAAATCTGCTTTAAATTATTCTAGCAAAACAGTAAAATGCATTTGTTTTGTGTGCCTGTGCACAGAAAACAAAAGCACTTACCCATTTCAACACTTTGAAGAGCAGTAATGAGAGTCATATTAACATGTATAAACTAATGAAAATTTAATATTAGTAGAATATTTTACCTTGTCAACATGACAATTATTTGAAAATCAAAGCAATTTGACCAAGTTAAATACCAACCCCCACATCTTCATTCCATGAAAATTTCATGGCTTCTGCTTCCTTTCAGAGAAAAAAAATCAAGGTGACAGTGAGATGATTTGCTCTAGTTCTTGATTCAGGCAGTGTTTGCTAATGAATTAGACCCATAAGATTAACAGGGCTTTGTGGGGACCAGTTCACATTATTTTCTAACAAAAGAATTTCTAAATGCTTAGTCAAGTGCCTGAACCCACACACCTGGCACCAGTTCAGATTTCTGGTGTCTCAAAGACATCCTCCCAGGGCTAGTATCCCAAAGGGCCTAACACAGACATCCTCAGCAGCTAGAGGCCAGAGAGGATGGAAAATTGCACTAACAGCTTAAATTCAAGTAGTTTCAAGTAAATTTAAATGCCCTTGTGCCTTCCTCCTAATATGCTGTTATACAAATAAAGGCAACAAGGCTCTCCCTCAGTGCTTGAAAAAAATACCTTCAGAACATCTGTAATTTAAATGAAAAAACACTTAGAAATCCTACTGAGTGACACAGGTGAATGTCAGAAAGATCAGAGATTGCATTAGTGGGTTTATTTATTCCAACTACTAAAGCTTTATCAACAGCAAAATGTTAATACCATAGGATTTATTATGGGAGAGGGAAGTAATGATTAAAATTAACTAGGCCACAGACTGGAGTGGGACACTAATGACAAATGACTGGGCCAGCCATTTCCAAAAAGCCAGTTATTTCCCTTCCGCTGTTTCCTGAATGAAAAACACAAATGTAACAGTAATCCCGAGCTCCTGGAACACAGCCACTGCTGGGCTCTGCTCCGCAGGAGGGCTCTCAGCAGGCACCCGTATTTCCAAAGGCCCAAATGGATCAGGGTCCATATACACTCAAGGCTAATATCCACAGAACCTGCCCCAGCTGCTCACACCCCTCAGCAGTCGAGCGGGTAACAAGAGGCAAGAACAGCAGAGAGAAGAGGCTGAGCAGCAGACATCAGGCATTCTGGGCCATGGGGGTCATCGTTGTGGTTGTGTGCCTGGGGTGGGGAACCAAAACCAAAAAATGCTTTTAGATGAGATCAGTGTGGTACAGAGCCCGGCTGTTCCCGGGTCCAATGAGGATCCTCCTTTTTCTGGTAAACCAAAAGGCTGAGAGAAGATCTACATGCAGCGCTAGTTACCAGCAGAGCTATCATTAAAACAGAATACAAATCAGTGTTACTTGATGTCAAGATCCTTCTGAGAAGGTGGAGGCATTTCTCTGGTAAGTGAACTATTCTGAAGACAGAGGCTTATACAACAGTTTGGGATTCTATAGGATGAAAGACACCACTAAACAGCCAGACTTACTAGTGTTTAGTGAAGGCATGTAAGGTCATCTCATGTCAGTGTTTCAATGCTCAGAGCTAGTGATTTAGGAAAACACACTGACTTTTCACCTTTCTACTGCTCTGTTCAAACCTAAGCCTGACAAATACAAACAAAAAAATGTCTAATCTGCTTCTGGGAATGGGAATAATCAGGATTTTGTAAGGACGGCTCAACAGAATTGTGAAGTGAAATCAGAACTAAGTACAAAACCATGTACAAAATTCAACAGCAAAATCAAAAGGTTCTCAACTTGGGATACTAAGTGTCAGACTAAAGAAATCTTAAAACATAAAAACCTATTTTACAAAACTAATGAGCTCAATGAGTGTGACTTGCACACTTCCATACAACTTGCAGCTAAGCTGTAGAACACCTTGGTGAAGGATGCTGTGCTGACTAAAAGGCAACAATATAATTTCACCTAAACCCCCCCAGTATTACCTCTGGTCCATGCAGTCCCTGTCTGAAGTATTTCTGTCTAGGAGCAAACTCTGAGGGAGAGGAACTACATCTTTACCTGTTCTACAGCACTCCCTCGACAGTGCTGTTCCAGCTCTGGGCAGCACAGATTTCTGGTCTGACCCAGCACAGCCTCACACCTGACCTCTGAATTTATATTAGACACTAAATGGAAAAAACTTGTCAAGGCATGAGCAGTACACCTGATTCCCACCTGTATTTGCAATCTTCAGTTTCATGAGCAAATTCACATCTATAATTGAAAATATTTAGGGGACTCAAACTTCAGCAAAACCTAGGTAAATTATTAAGTGTTTAAGATGTAATTTCGAAACAGCAAACCCTGGGCTCTGAGCACTGATCCAGCTAATCACATGCTGAATAAATCTTTTAAAAAGCTTTGGAATTTACTCTTTACTCTTTAGTTCCAAACTGAAAAATATTTTACATTTGCAAAAATACAACATAAAAATCACCACCAACAATGTAGAACTGGACAAAGATATGTACTGCTTAATGTGAACATCAAGCCTAAAACCAAATGCATTCTTCTTCATCTGTCAATCTCTGTAAAATACATTAAGAAATAAACCAACATAGAAGTTATTTACTGTATTGTATTAGGCTGATGGTTTTAGGAATGGTCTTGGGTACTAGAAACAACAGAGGATGCACCCCTGAACAACTCATTGCTCCCTTTTTTTGTGAAAGACAATTTGTAATACATGACCTGTGACAGGAAAATTGGGAAGGAGGGAAGTTAAAGTCAACTAAAACCACCGGAAATAAAAAATGAAAAACATTTAAATGTCTGTTCTGTTAAAAGAATTACAAACAGTACATTTAGTAAAGCTTAGTAACCACTGCTTGCTTTCCACTGGTAGGAGCTTAAGCCATTCAGCTATTAATCACATGAAAGTAGATATTAAGGAATATTAATCCATACCAGCTGTTACATCTTTTACTGTGCTATTATTAAAGATTAATCCTTATAGAACAAGGCTGCCTTTTCATGTCATTTCCAAGAGGACATCATACAAGCTGATACTGTTTTACAGCACATCTTCACAAAGAGTTGAAGAAAGCAGGTACTGATGATGACATGGTGAAATTATATTCAATTTCATCCTCAAAATCTAAGCCATTTATGCTTAGAGGAGACACTGTCACTGTAATCAGTTGATTAGTTAATTTTTATTGTGACTGCAAAAAATTGCTTTTATAGCTTCCTATTTACATCAAAAGAACCACGATATTCTCCTGGTGATATTAAATGTTGTCTTATGGAAAGTTCAAGGCCATGCAATTTTCTGTCTTCAGTACCTGGGAATGAATCCAGTTTAAAACTTCTAACACGATCTAGTTGATGGAGCCTTAATGAGGAACATTTAGGATTTTAACTGAATTTTAACAAAACAGAATCAACACTGTGAGCATAGTATTCTCTATTGAACCATAAACCCCTGTCAGGTGAGCCAGGTTTTTGGAAGAGCAATTGCTTTAATTGTTGGATACACTTCATAGGTGACTGCATCTGCACACTCCAGAGAAACTCCCGTTGGATCAAATGTTGATGGAATGCTATTAAAATCACAAAAAGCATCACACTCCTCCAAAAAAGTAAAATTCCTGGCAGGAAAGGCCAGCATTATCCATTAAAGATTATGAGATTACCATGAAAAATAAGCTTCTAATCAGTTTCTTGAGTTTTGGATAAGATACTACCAGCTGCACAAAGGAAATCAGTTGCCATAGTTACAGAAAAAAAAAATCTACATTCTCTATACCTGCAGTCTCCTCATTTTGTTAAATGCAAGACTTTTCTCTAATTATGTCACAATTATTCATCCGGGTATCTCTGATTTTTTACTCATTTGACATGAGATTGATGTTCCAGACTGAACGTGTGGTGGTTTTCTAGCACAGCCTAGATGGTGAGGAAGCAGCTCTTTAGTCTGGGGTGCTCTGAGTCACTGCTCTCCCACTCTCCCCTGCAATTCTCGCAGTATCTGCTCAGCAACCACTGCCCTGTCACTCTCCCCACATTTGCTCAAGTCCTTCTGAAGCTCCCTTTTCTCACTGCCCATGTTCTGCCTGGACAAGCTGATGTGCTTCAGCTGCTGCCTCCCCAGCACTGCTGCCCCCGCCTCCAGCCTGTGCAATCTGGCATGTTCAGCTGCCTTTCACAGCTCCTGCTACCTGTCTTTAATCCTCTCCACCCTCCTTTTCATCTGCTGATGAACCAGCTGTTGGTTATGTAACATTGCTTTCCAGGCCTTTTCCACTCCTCACAAAGAAGTACATTCAAATTTCGCTATTTCCTCTCAGCTTCATGACACTTTTCAAGACAAACTGGCTTTCTGATTCCACCCTGCTAATGCCTGTCAACAAGACTTCTCTAATCCAAACTGGATTAAGTGGCTAACCCTACAATGATACTTTTGCTGCTTCATATCAATAATTTGCCTGCTAACAGCTGGCAAAAGCACAGGGCAGACAGAAGTACTGACAACACAAAAAATAACTTATGTACTAGGAGGTAAAACTGGGGTCCAAATGTAAGCCTTTAAGCAGGTTATCTCATGGCTTACTTTTCATTTAAAAAGAGGCTTGAAGTGGGGTGGGGGATATGATCAGAGGAACATTAGATCAGTTTTAACCAGCTATAGCTTTTCTAACTTTTCCATTAATGTAGATCATAGAAGTTGCACTAAGATTGGGATCCACATACAACAGAAAACTATTTCTGTGGACAAGACACATAAAAAAATCAGAGGAAAATGGAGTTGCCCAATTCCACCACATAGCAACAGAACTGTGAAGTTCAACTGCTGATACAATCCACCACATCGCCCATGAAACATCTCTTTTTCAATGCTTTCTGAGTCTTTGTTTACTCTGCCACCTGTGTTTTTCATCTCATTTGAAGGACTAAATTAAAAGAATCTCAACCACTCATAGAAGATTCTACTAACGTAGAGTTTGAAATGAAAAAGTGCCAGAAAGGTTCTGTTCACTAAGGCAGTGGCTGATTCTTCAAACTTAGGACTGGAAAGCAGTGAGTATCCCAATCCATATCCTTCACTGCAAGATCAACTAACCTACTATTGCTACATGAGACATGAATATCACTTTCCAGAAAAATTGTTTCTTCCTTTGTTTATTCACATTTGTGTTTTCTAGGCCTCTTACAGTCACATTCTGCATCTCCTGCTACTGTAAAATGATCCACCTCAGAAGCACTCTAATATGCACTTGTTGTTCTCTGTGCTTGAAAGTCAGAGAGAGATTTTCAGTATTCATGAGCATTTGTTTCAGTTTGTAATAAGTATCCACCCTTGACAGATTCCTTCAAGAAAACTACACTCAAACTGAAAACTGCTCAAGGCTTTCTGCTCCCATTTTTCTCCACTCAGAGCTGCATAAGGCTTGTTTGAGTCTGTCTGTCACTGGAGAGATGCTGTAAGCAAGAACTAGCAAGAGGGTCAGCATGAACCAAGCACCTATGGCAGGTTTTTCTGTGTGAGACTAGGTGGAGCTTATGCTGGGAAACAGGCAGGAAAGCACAGTTGCAAAAGTCACAGATGCATGCAAGTCCCACAGTTGCCAGAAGTGACTATAAACTGCTGAACAGAACAGCAGCAAATTGCTGAAAAGTAAAAACCATTATTCCATAACTCACGAGGTGACTCTGACATTCAGTCCATGACTTCTGTACAGGACTCACGTCATGTCATGTGTGTATCCAGCTGGGGGACAGGCTGCACTGGCTGCAAACTCTGGGTATTTGCAGTATTTGCCCAGACATACAGATGTTCTATGAGATGTGCCTTGTAAGTAACAGCTACCATCAAATTTTAAGAATTTGCCAAACATTTGGGCTTAAACTAAAAAAGCTCCCACAAAACTCATGACATTCACGTTGCTGGAAGCCACCATGACACAGCAGTTGTACGTAGGCAGCACTTTGGGTAGAGGTACATGAGGCTTTAACAGCTACACAGTGCAAGAGGTCTTGTCACTGATTCCATGCTTCTATCCTGTCTTGAGCAGCAAGCTTCCATGCCTTTATGGTAGCCTTTCCTTCGTGCTACAGATCAGATATTACTCACTGTATGCACACACCATCTGCTTCTGTTGGATGTCTGCAATGCACTGACTTGTAGGGACAAGATTTACTGCAATGCCGCGTGCCTGACTATGCTGGATGAGTCATTGCTGCAGAACAGAGACTCGAGTCCTTAGGAACAATTCCTGACAACAAAGAGATTCCTAAAGGCCATACCTTACACTGTCTGTCTTGAGAAGAAACAGGATGTGAAGAAAAAGGTCACAGATGTGCCAAGGAGAACCTTTTGGTTCTACATTTCAAATTGGACAAATCCCCCCCTATACTGATATTCGTCCTTTGGATGGTGTGTCACAGCAAAACAAAAGCCTTATAACTCACTTGGCCAATTGTGCATCCTGTTTAGGGCGTTAAAGGATTTATTTCCAATTCCTATTCAGATCAGCTGGTGCTGTCTAACACATACTCTATTAGACATTTTTCACAATGCTCTTACCCAGGCTGTTGAAGGACATTGCGATACCCAATCAACACTAAAGCACCTCGGTGTTTAAGTGATTGATTCACTTCCCTCGCCTTGATTCAGTAGGGCAGGGAAGTGACAGAGGCTGCAGAATGCTCTCTGTAGAAAAGATCTGTCAAAACTGGACAAAGTTATACACCCAAATATAATGTATTTCAGTTTCTCTTAAAAACACAGCTACTCTGATAGAGATTATTCCAATCTGACATTCCCTTCTGTCATTACAGAGAGGAGCACAGGCTTTGTTGCTGTGTCTCACTTCACAAGCTTGTACCAGAGGACAGGCTGCTAAGAATAGTCTTTGTTCATTTGAGAAGGGGCAACTGCTAACCTGCTGGCCTGTTCTTCAGACACGAGTCTGCTTCTATTTCCCTTCATGGCCATAAAAGTCTACCTGTGGTAACAGTTTAATTACTGCCCTGTTATTTTTTTGGAACATTAAAGAAGGTATAGAACCTGCTCTGACGTACTCAGAAATGAATTTTATTATGTCCCAGTTATTTTCTCACTTCCATCACTCAACCGACTCCCCAAAATGTAAAAAATACAGCACTTTTATCTTTTGAGCCACTGAGACATTAACTAAAATATTGGCACACGTCTTAATCACAGCAGAAATCTGGGGGGAAAAATTTGAAACTCTCAAAAGGAATGAGTATGAAAACTATTTCACTGTTACCAAAGGATCTATTTACCCATAATTGCAATATTAACCAGTTGCAGAAAACTTCCAAATATACCTGTGACCATTGTAAACCTAAACCATCAAAAGGTATGCAATGTCAAGGAAATCACAGCTGCTTGACAAATAGTTTAGGAGCAGAAAGTGAATTCACCTTGTTAGTCTTTTTTTTCCTATTTGAAGTTTAATATTATGATAAGAAAGAACACAAAACATACAATTTAAGATTAACAACTGCAACTCACTTCAAGGGATTTCATAACAATTTTCAAGCTTCATTAACAAATGGTAAGACAGATCAAAACAGTGACTTAGGGAAGAGACAAAATTGGTTTTCTGCCTAGAAGCTACATTCTCTCTGATCTAAGAGAATGTATTCATCACTGGTTTGTCTGGTCACTTATAAAACATAGGACAAGTTCTTTGCCTTAGTCTGAAGGTCTAATAATCTTTACTCCTTTGTAATCCATGGAAGCTTTTCCAATAAACCACTGGGTAATACTGTATTACCTTAAAAAAATTACTGAGATCCATTATACTTTCTATAAGAGTGCTGTTGAGATTTTTAAAGTTGTCTACTACATTTACATAAAATATTCTTTAAATTTTTTGTTAGGCATTACTGTAATTTCTTGTACCACATTTGATAGCCAGGAAGGAGACAGTGATAAAATACATTAGTGGCTCTACAAAAGCTTAAATCTGAGCATCTGGAAGGCTTGTACTGAATATACCCTTATACAGATAATCGCAGAGAATTTACAAGCATGGAAGAATTATAGGCAAAGAGAAATAAATGCAGAGTAAAGCTGTTTCAATAAAATGGTTTTCTCTTCAGAGGAACAGAAAATGAGTCATAGTAGGTACATCTTAAAGACATTTAGATCAAGTCAATGGAGATAGCAAGCAGAGACAAAAGCATTGTTTAGTACTAGAAAAGTAATTTGAAGTAATTCCCATTAGTGGGAACGACAGACCAGTGATGTGCATCCAGATAAGCTGCTTCTTTTGTTAATAAACTGAGATGTTTACAAGACACAAAACCAAAACACAGACACACAAGGACACTCCTTTCTTAAACATTATGGGTTTCACATTTCATTTAGAGCATTCTCTGTTGAGGGAGAGAATTACATCTTTAATTGCACAGCAAGTAGCAACAGGCGGTTTTGTAAAACTGCTCAGGGAATAAAATTTTATCTTCCTCTACAGCACTGTTGTCAAAATCAGGGGACTACACAGGAAAGCTAAGCAGAGTAAAGAGCTGAGCAGGACACATTTTAAGTAGTCTTGGTATCCAGCATTACTGCAGTAAAAACTGGAAGTTAAAATCATGGGCCAGGACCACACACTGTTACACATTCCTCAGAAAAAAGCAAGAGTGAGAATGGCAAAAGGGAAAAAGATTAGAGTAGTAGCTGAAATTTTCATTATAACCCTCAATGCTTGGCTATATCACACAGCTTTAACCATTTCCTGCACAGGTTTTCCAGATGTATCCCAAAGCACTACACCCCTACGAGGGACACACATTCAAGACCAGTTTCAATTCCCGTTTTCAGCTGCATCATTAGCAAAAATTAACAGTCAATACAAAACACTCTCAAGCACAACAGTGCCCAGTTTCCTGCCTCGAGATGTCCTGACTCCCAGAGACAAGCATTTCACCTGCCTGGGTGATGACAGTGTGCTACTGACCTCAGAGAGCTAACCCACATCATTTCTGGCAGAAGAAACACTCTCAGCCTATTACACAGGCACAAAAATCTAGTTTTTTAATCAACTCTAATAACTTTTTTCCACAAAAGGTAAAGTTTCTGTTTCTGAAATGAACATTAAAGCAAATAAATACCAAAAGAATTAGGAAGACTAAAATAAGCAAGCCATGAAAGGAATTTTCAGCTTTTGAAAGACAACATTTTCTTATAATAAGAAGTCAAGAAAAACAAAATCTGCATTGTGTTCCTTCTACCTTCACTTGACTTGTCTTTCCCATGGGATTAGTGGGACAAAATTAAGCCATTTTTGCCTGGGTATTTTACTCTGACTTTATTCCATTCAAGAAGTAAAATGCTGTGTACTCTGCAGGATCAAAGCAGGCTTGGGGACATTTTAAAGGGGAAATCCTTTTCAACTTCCTTTATCATTATTTCTTTGTATTATTCAATAAATAAAGTTAATACTACCAGCCTATGAAGCTGGAAGTCATCTGGGTGACAAAGCAAGCAATTCACCGTTGTTCATGAAATGCAAGATTCTTGGAGGACAGCCTGGTTTGTCGTGAGGCACCCAGGAAACAAGCGCAAGTAATGGGCAAAGTTACCCAAAGTAACACTTGCTAAGTATGAGCTGACATTTCATTTTGCCACTTTGCTTTACATCCATCAGAGGAGGAAAAACTGAACCCACCACAAACGCCTCCTGTTTTGATTCCAAATGTTTAGCCTTGGCCCTGGTGCCAAGGAAGTTACAGCTGAAGCATTCTTTTTTTTTTTTTTTTTTAAACTAGCACTCAATGCCTGTAATTGGGCCTGTAATACAGGTATTACATGCAGCCTGACAATCGCTAGCAGAGAAAAGGGCCAGGGTCCACAGTCAGTACAAAAAAACCATCACTGTAAATCTGTAAATTACTTTATACTGAGATGGTGCTTGGAATTCCCCTGTTGATGGCCCATGACCACCAGTCTCTGCTGAAGAAGTCCCTCAAACCCAGACATATTCTCTCTTGCAATCACAGATGACTATGATGAATATTGCACATCGGATAGAACAATATTCTTAAAGAAGGAAACATTTTAATACATACTTAGTTGCCTGTGTGACATTTTTCTCTCAGTTTATATACTTCTTGAAACTTCCTTTCACTCCTTTAGTTAGAATCTGACTCTAACACTGTGATGACAATCAGCAGAAATTAGAGGTAAAAGGGTTGCAGGGGTTCAAAGAATAGACAAAAACAATTTCTCATTATTTGAATAGAATCAGTTTGAAAAAGGCCAGTTGAGCTGGAATCTAAGTAATCCTGAGCTGAAGTAAGTCTATATTATTTGTAAAAGAATCTATCAATCTATGGACAAAACATGTACATAAATTCCCTTAACAGCTTGAAAACAGTTAAAAACCGAGTTCTTACTATTCATTTACTACATGCAAGCTTATGATAACAACAGTGAGCTCATACATTATAAAGCAATAATCATTCATGTCTTCGTTCTCCTGCCTTGCTTTTTCATTCATAACCTACACAGCAAATATGTCTAACCACAGACTGTATTTCCCATAGAAGCTGTCATCTGTACTTCAGTGAATCACATCAAAATCTTGTATACATCCTACCAGTCTTCACATTTACAGAATCTATATTGGTGATGAACACTATCAATAGTCATCAAAATGTGATTTTGAGTGTGGATAGGAATTATTACAGGCTATCCCTGTACAGTGACATTTAACCAAAGATCCTTAAGACAGGAACCTGTGAAAGGACTCCCGTAACATGAGTAAGATTCATTGTTAGAACCAGTGCAATGAACACAACTGATACCTCTGAGACGTAAACGAGCACAAAGGAAATAGTTCTCATTTATAACAGCATCAGCTGTTAAAAGCAAGAGGGCCAAACAGTGCCTCCAGCTGTTTCCCTGTGGCTGTACTACTTGGGTAATTGCAGACTTACCCTCTGTGATCCAGATGCTGAGCCTTTAAATGAAGCGCGTTTGAAGGAGCCACTCATCCTCCGTAAGGAACCTGTGAACTTTCCTTTCTTAATCCCCTCCATAATGGAACTAGTACCCCAGCACCAAAGAAAACCCTGATTTCAGTCATGTAGTCTGAGCAGGTTTTTTCCCAAAGCCACCAATCATTAAGTTACAGCTTAAATATAAGGTGAGACAAATGCATAGAACAAAATCAAAGCCAAATGATGAGACTCCTGCTCCGATATGCACCCTGTCACAAGTGTTACCAGCAGCCAGCCAAGCAGAAAAACAAGGCAATAGACTGATAGCAACTGCTGGCCCCCTCCCTCTTCTCTACTGACTCTATAATCAGGCTTAATGCACACAGCTTCTGCAAGCTATGGTTTTTAATGGACAGAGATTTAATAAATGGTGATTGAAGGTAAATCTACTTTAGAAGCAGCAGCCCAAAAGGTTTTTATTTGTGCAAAGCACAGGGCAGTCAGATGGAAATTGTTTTGGTATCAGTAGAAAGGCACATGAAAAGAGCAGATGGTCCTCAGCAGACCACAGGTTAGAGGCCTGGTGGAGCCCTAAAGGATAACTGCTGATGGCAAGTGTGCCTACACCAGGCCCCGGGATGAGAGTGACAAGGTTTTAAAAGCAAACAACCCATGAGATCACCAGTTAGATTCTAACTAATGAGGGAATGAGGGTAGATAAGGTGTGGCGTGCATTATCTTCATGAATTCTCACTAATAGCGCAATGCATCTGTTCTGTACTATTCTGCCTAAGTATGCAGAGTGAGAGCAAAAGGAGGTAGTTAGGAGAGGATAAAAAAGAAATGAGGAAGACACAAGGTTCTTTAAAAGAACAGTGAAGTAATTATTGACTAGGAAATAGCTAGTTGGCTCCAGAAGACATCAGCCAGGAATTTGTTCGAGAGTCTCGTTTAGAAAAAGAAAATGGATGAGAGCACTGAGAAAACAGAGATCCATTTCAGAAAAATACACAGGCAGGGCTGATTTGTAACCACGAGGTTAAGTCAGAAATACCACTAATTTCCGGGATTTAGTTATAGAGTAGTACTTTTTATTTATTGTCTTTTTTTAGGTTTATCCCTTTGTCCCTCAGTAAGACTGGCATAGGTGCCTGCTTACAGCTGATTAGAGGAGGCACAAAAAACTGTACTGAAAACGTAAAACAAAACGTGGAAGAGACTGATACATAGAGATGCACCAAATTTGTTGTTCTGGTCAACACAAGAACAAAAATAGGGACATACTCTTCAGAAAGCAGAAATTTACAAAACAAATCTGTTCTTCAAAACACAGTGTAGAATGTGAGTAAGGAACCAACTCAGTCCCTTTGGATCTGTGATTTTAAGATGTCTGAACTCCCTATAACTGTTCTTGGTGTATTTTAAGGACCACTCTGGATTTTTACAAGTCATCAGTACCAAAGGGATGTTTGCATTCAAGAGCCAGATGAAAACAATCAATGCAACAGAAGCCGCTGACTACTAACCCCAGCTGAAAAATCAAGCAACTAAGCTGATGTTCTTGCCCCCACTGTGTTTATATAATACTTCATGGGCCATTTCCACTAGATTGGGAAACAGAAACACGCACCACGCTGGCACTTTCAACAGCTCTGTGACTGAGAAGCACAAGTTTAATAGATTTTCCAAAAGAGCTTGTGGTTTTAGGAGTGTAGTCTCACATCAGGAAACCTTTTAAAACAAATGTTATTATGAAGGTTCCTGTCTCATGGTGGAGTTTTCTGCTTCATCAGTTGAGCTGATTCAACGGTTTGTGTGGCCTGGATCAGATCTGTGTAACCACGTGGTCTAAATCAGCACAGGGAGAGGAAAGCACTGTAATCTCTTGCCACAGGATATTGTTGGACAACGAATGAATATTTGGCAGAGTATGGAAGTGAAAGACCCTTAAACTGGTTCTGAAATGGAACAATCCATGACATGAAATGACACATCTGCCCATCATCCTCCATGTTTTGTAATGAAATCAAATTGGTCAAGCTCTGATTATGAAAAAAACAGGAGCATACACCCCCATAAAGGAACAAGCAGAGTGCAGGCACACTATCTGCAAGGTCACCATCAAGGTCCTTGGCAGCCTGCTCTCTGGGAAAAGCAGGATGCGTGCATTTCAAAGTACACAGAAGTAACACACCAAGACATACGTAGTTGTGCATCTTATTGATACCACACCACGGAAATTTAACATCCGCAGTCATGAACAGATCAGTGTCCCAAGGGCCCTACCACAATGTGTTTTAAAAAAGTGAATAGCTTGGTTAGAGACAATTGTAGTTGTTTCAGCCCATAGAAAAAAACCCCACCATTGCTCCTGCTGTTCACAGAGCTGTATTCTATGACATCACATCAGAGATGTTTGATGTTAGTTTAAAACAAAAAGCAATAGATTTAAAGCTTTGACTGTAGTCCATCATGCCAGTTAAAATGTTTCCACTCACCCTGGTAGTCAAACTAAATATGGAAAGCAGCAGTCCATAATCCAATGAACTTTATTTACACTGACAGGAAGGGGTAAGATAGGCTTAGACCTGTGTAAAGACCTACATGTACAAGACATGTAGAATTAGGCCTTCCTTCACTTTGCATTTAATATGAGTAGTAAACTAACACAAGTTTCTTTCATAGGTAATAGATTATAAAACAAAAACTTAAAGCACTTTTTTAAAGTGGGATGTCTTAAAAGAATGTTTTCTGTAAAAAAAGCATGCTGGTTTGATGTCCTTTGACATTTGTGATACAATATGAAAATTTCAAGAGTCATGTGTTTAACTGAAAAATCAGCCTAGGGTCCATTATGCACTTAATATTTCTTGACTCTTTATTTTGCGTCCCTGAAACAAAGCACAGACAGAATATTGCTCAGTGCTGGTTACCTACCATGAGAATGAGCACTCTGGAGGTCACTGGGGGCTGCTGGGCAAAGAGTCGACTTCTTCCATAAACTACATATCCTCAAAGCACTGCTGCAGCAACCTAGGCAAAAGCATATTTGGATTAAAAATGTAACAGTTTACAGAAAAACTCAGCAAGTGACTGGCAGGTGACACCTAGAGAAAATAAGTTCCATGTAGTCAATTCTACACCTAAACTCAGAGGAAGACTGTGGGCCACTTTGTGGTACTTTTACTTCAGCATTGTCCATTTCTCCATTCTAGAGCCTTTCTTATTTACCAGCTGTCTGTCCTCTCTCTTGCTCTTGCACGGAAAACAGCAAGTTTAAAGAAAAATTAAAACAGATCATGAGATGTGGACAGAAAAGATAAACAAATAACCTCTGTTTGTTGAAGTGGGCCTGTAAATTGGTGCCCATGTGAGCACTCTCACATATTAGAAATAATCTGCACTGATCATATGAACAACAAACCCCATGCTAGTAAATAACAAAACGTATACCAGTAATCTTATATCAATAACCTGCTGAGGGAGTAGAAACCCACCAGGTCACACTGTCACCTCATCCTTGGAGGTGATCAACCATCAGCTTCCCTGTATTTGTAGAATCATAGGAAAAAAAAAAAGTTGTAGCAACTTCTGAAGCTCACCTAGTCTGACCTCCCATTCAAAGGAGAGACAACCTAAAAGTTTGATCAAGTGGTCCAGGGCTTTGCCCAGCTGAATGCTGAAAACCTCCAAGGACAGTGTTTCCAGTCCTCTGGGTAAGCTGTTACAGTACTTCACCATTCCCCACTGTGAGGATTTTTTTCATTATGTCCCTGTGGAATTTCCCTTGCTGCAGTGTTTCTTCCTTCTGCACTTATGAGAAGAATATGGCTCCATCTTTCCTGTAACACTCCTTTACTTAGTGGAAGACTACAACTTAATTCTTCCTTAGCCCCCTTCTCCCCAGGCTGAACAAGCTCCTCCAGCCTATCTTTCCATCTGGGGCTTCGATACTCCAACCACCCTCGTCACAATGGCCCCCACAAAAGTATTTGTCAATCCTGTACTAAGGGGCTCCCAAAATAAAGACAGTGCTCCAGATGCAAACTCATGCGTGCCAATCAGAGGGAACAAACATTTCCCTCTCACTAATACAGCTTTCAACTCTGCAAGGGCACTCTGCTGACTCACCTTCAATTTGCTGTTCACTGGGATGCCAGGTCCTACTAACACAGGTGCTTTGCATTTGCCTTAGTAAAATTTTACTAAGTTTGTGTTGGTCAATTCCTCCAGCTCGTTAGAGAAACAGCCTCCAGCTGTGTTCCCCTCCGTATAGCTGCAAATTTCCTACAAGTGCACTCTAGCCCATTTTCTGGGGTATCAAAGATGTTACACTATATGGGCCTATTCTTTATCACATTTTAGCTACGAAGACATATTCAAACTGAAAATTAAAAACAAAAAACCTGTGTTCACCTTAGCGGTTTAGAATGCGCTGAATTGAAGCACAGACAGATAACTTAAGAGTCTGAATTTGTGATAGAGGGTGTTCCTTAGATCCTGCTTTATCATAGCATTCTCAGAGACATCAGAAGAACAGTTTTACAGCAGGCAAAAGCCCACTGAACAGCAGGCTGATCCAGCTGATGACTTCTTGCATAGACAGGACTAGCTGCCAGCTGCTTAACCATTTTCCACGTGGTTACATGATCACTGGTACTAACATTTGACCAACTGTGATTGGATGGGCTTCATTTGACCACAGAACACCACGGTGAGTTCTCCTGGAGCTCTGTGGCTCCTTTCCCCTTCCTGAGTGCATTAAAGGCTTGTACAGGCAGCACACGGCAATTTAAAGTGCAATCAGCTTCCATCTCAGTGAGTAGGTGTTACATTAGAAATGGAAATTAAGACCTCACATCACAGAAAATGGTGTTGGGAGAGCATTTTTACAGGAAAATTTGCTCAGCGCTGCACTTTTGACATTCCTGTGTTTTCAAACAGTATCACAAGAAGCTCTATCTTCTATTAGCAGAGACTTAATCTCTGATTAATAAAACTGAGTTACTTGCTTTCTTTCCCTGGTTTGAAATTATCTGGGATGGAAAAAATAGCAATACAAGAAAATGATGGCTGAAGACAGTACAAAATGTTATGTGCATTCATCTGTCCCTGCCCATAATAGACAGTGTATTATACTTAGATTACAGTGCCTAGAACTTGGCAGCTATTTCAGCAGCACTTTCCATCTTAACATTCAAGTGACTTGAACACTAAAAGCCTGAACTTCAGCACCCTTGGGAAGCAAAGAAGCACTCTCCTCTCTAACAAATAAGGGAGCGGCTGAGATCTGTGTGACGTACAAAGCATGAACCTCCAGGTGTGACAAACACTTTTTCTTCCTTTTAGCTGGGTTCTGGTTTCCTTCCCCCTGCCCCCAGTCTGATGGCAGGGTTGATTTCCAGGAGAAACCAGTCACAGCTCCCAGCTTGTCTGGGCTGCACATTTCCTCATCCATTAATTGCTCATGGACTGGTAGCAGAGGATATGCATCACATGTCAGGAAGTCATTAGATAATACCTTCCATGGAAAGAATAACAGACCTATACTTCACAAATCAAAATAATTTTCTGCTTGTGCTCTCTTTTTCTTTTTTTTCCTAGAAATATTACTCAGAATAGTGACAGAAATCCAACATAATTTTACAGATAAGGAACAGTATAATTGGTTACAGGCTCCAATATTGATAAGGCACTCACTAATTTTGATTGCTTAAGCTCAGACAGTTCCTGACCTAATTCTGAAAAATGCTGAAAAAGCAGCAGCTCCTATAATAGCAAATGGAAGCTGCCACTTTTCTTCAATTCAGGTTCTTGTTGCCTCAAATGACTTTTCAAAAACTGACGCAGATAAAGGCCCTTATCCAGCATAGAAGACTATCTAATTCAATCTTGGCATTTATAGGGATCTAGCCCATGGTTAATGGGTATTTCTGAAAACTCAGGCCTCAATGGTATATTATATGCCAAGGCCCCATGTACAATAATTTACTTCACATGCAAATTGCCTGCTAATGGAATTAGAGAGCCAGTGACAGCTTCTTGCTGTTCTCGGAAAGGCAGAGCTGAAACCAGGACACTGGATTTCTTCACTATGGCATCACATTCAACTTCCAACCAAGCTGAAAGAGCTGGTGGCACATTTAGAATCACTTGGGAGCAGTCTGACAAATCAGGCCCTTGTCTCATCCTAGGATTCTGCAAATGGATAGGTCTTCCAAGCTAAGAAAAGAAAATTGATTTCTTGACTTGTGTTGCTTTAAAACATGGGGAGGGAAAAACCCGAATTCTAAAAAATAGGACTATGAATATAATAATAAGAAAAGATTGTATGCAGACTGAACTTCATAACTGTTTTAGGGACACTAGAACAAAATAGGCAAATTGTTACTCTGGATACAAAGCTAAGCCTCTAAAAATATTCTATGATTTCACTTCTTTAAGGATAATGACAACAAATTAATTACAATGATGTTCAGTCTCAGCACAGTTGGAAGGGACTTTCCTTTTAGACAGATAGAAAACCGTAACTCTTTGCAGTCCTCATAGTCATAGTAACAAAATAAATTAGATGACAGAAAGGATTACACCGCTCTTTATGTGATTATTTTACAAACCAGCTTTGCTGAATCTTTTTCCATTTTCTATGCATCATCAGCCCTGAGCAAGGACTTCTCATTGAAGTCAAACTTGTCTATGTGACAAAGCACTTCCTTGTCCTAAAAACACCTGTTAGCCTCGACTGACAAATAATATAAAGTACTGACAGAGTATTCACCCCGGCTGACCATTACGATCAGTTTGTCTGAATAATCAGGTCAAGATTTTTTCTTCATTTCCTTATGTTTTCATTTTTTCCATGCACTCTGTTTCTATTCAAATGATCACATGCCATAAATAAAATGCCTTTAAATATTTTCTGTTAAATACTGCTTGGAATGTTTTTTTCCATGTCTAAAACAGTCTGAAATTGTCTGTACATCCATACAGTTACTTTTGCTCTGTAATAAAAATGGAATGCTAACTCTGTTATTGGAACCACAAACTGGAGCCAGAGGGGAGGACCAAGAGTCTGTTGAGCTGGGCAGACTGGAAAGATGCTGGGAGACTCCTGGGTGTGAGCAGGGTGACCCTAGACCCAAAATGCAAACCAGACTGATTTCAGAGGTAGAACCATTGCCATTGGTGGTGGCTCCCCGCTGAAGATGGGATTGAGGCTGGGTGACTTTAATGTATACTGCATAAACACAGGCAGAAATGAGCTTCAGCCTCACAATCTTAAAAGCAAATGGGGTTTTGACATAGATTTCAATGAGAACAGGGTCTCAGAAGAATTACATGAGGTTTTGTCTTCATTTCATTTGATTTGAGTAAAACTATCATTTCAGTATTGAATACACCACTTTTGTCAATGCATTACCATGCCTCAAACAAAGCTAGTTAAATAAATCCAGATCATTTCCATATCTATGAGCAACTAAAGGCTGCAAGAAAGAGTGTTTCTTATTTAGCTAATAACAGAGAACTTGAAAGGGTAGTGAAGAAAGGGAGAGAACCGAAAAATTAGAGTATAAGCAAAATGAGTAATTTAATGACAAGTAAACATGGAAGCCTTGAACTGCCCCACTGGATACCAACCCACAAAACTCCACTGATCTGAGAACTAAAAAAATGAGGTTGTAGCTTCCCACAAGCCAGTATCTGCAACTGGTGACAAAAAATCTGCTCCCTGCTTGGGTAACCAAGGAACGTCTGAAGAGCAGATGTGCTGGAAATTCTGCTAATATTCAACATACTAAATGATGAAACAAGACTTCCTACTGTGCTTCCTCATTCCCGAGGTAGAAGAAGAAATTGGTTCTTATTAGGAGATAACTGAATTGCTATCAGTTCTGAAAACGGGGAAGGACAGACTTCCCTGAGATGCTCTGGTAACGCAATTCTCCAATTCATAGCCCGGGGTTCGGCTGCAAAGTCCCAAGCACAGAATGCTCAGTCCTGCATTCACCGTGTGGAATCCATGGAAAATGCTCCGTACTGGGTGGGATCCACGGGAAGTGCTCCCCACTGGGTGGGATCCATGGGAAATGCTCCGCACTCGGTGGGATCCACGGGAAGTGCTCCCACTCCCCTAAACTCAGCACCTCCCACTCACACCCTTTCGGGTGCCACCGGCGCCACCTGGTGCTGCGTTGCAGCGCGTGTTTCCTTGGGAAAGCACAGGATTGTCTCACGGAGTATTGTCCGTCCTCCGTCCAGAAATATAACCATGGCTAGTATTTAATACACTGGCATGCAGGAAAGGTCAAATATGTTCATCTTTACTCACAATTAATCGTCCAGAAGAGGTTTAAAAACCTCTCAGTAAGAAAAGGAATTTAATCAGCCAGTGACCTTTCCTAAACCCTGATGTACTGGTACTGTACACCATCATGTTGGCTCTGATTGTGGAAAATGCTTTTCAAATGAAAAAAGTAAATAAAATACACAAAATAAATTTGGACCAGTTAGCAATAATGCTAACTGTAACCTAGAGAAAACCCAGAAATGTGCAAATGAATGCATTTTGGTGCCAGAAGAACAAGACAATATGAAGGATGAGTTAGCTGCAAGATAACTGTAAAGATTAGATGTAGAACAGGTTTCAATGTAAAGTAAGGGACTGAGAATCAGATATTCTCTTCCTGTCCCTGATTTTCTATGGGACCACGTGCAAATCACCCCATATCTTGAATATCTTGGTTTCTCTACCTCAATAAAAGAAGCAATCATATAAACATATGCAAAGACACTGAATTCCATTATATTTATAAATTCAGTTGGAGTTCTTGGACAGATACAAGTATGACTATGGTTTGCAAAGTGCTTGAGCAAACAACCCCTACATTTTTAAAGAACATTCTCAGCTGTACTGACAAGCCCACAGTTCTTTATGGTAATGGGTTCAAAGTTTTGCAAGATGTTTTAAGTACTTTCCCAACATTAATGAAATTTTAGAGAAGAGAAGAGAAAGGGAAACCTCAGCTGAACTCTGAAGGATGCTAATTTAAAAGGGGTGGCTACAAAACCCAAACACCTCATAGTTCATCACCAGAAGAAAGAAAAGAGAGGAGAAATACAAATACAATATTATGATCCCCCTTCTCTGCATTATAACTCTACCACTTAGAGGTTTCTTTATTTCAGTTAAATTTACCCATGACAGATGATGCAGTCCGGAAACAACTCTAGCACACATCAGCAAGCAATAAATCAGCATGTTCTAGGTGGCCTTGTCTGACAGAGCTTAGCACCTGTCAGCGTATTGCTGGTCCCTGTTTACTGTCATTGCATAACTCACTGAGTCCTGTGACATCCCAGTGAGCTTTGTCATGATGCTGCATGTTTTCTGACTGTAGTGTTTTACCTCCCATTGACCAGTTTTTTTTAAGAAAGGTACATTAAAGCAGTGAAACCTAATTAAATTGGAGGAGATTTGAAAAACACCAGTTAGGAGAAAAATCCATTGCTCCCATCTGCCTACCAAGCACTAGGTAAAAAAGCAACTGTGCTTTTTTGCTGCCAATCTCTGTAGAAGAAGGGGGCAGCCCCTTAAGGTTTTCACTGATTTCCTGGGGATTGCCAACAGGAGTTGCTGTAGTGCTCATGCCAGAGAAAGACACCACCACATACTCTCACTCACAGGCTGTCACGAGCACCTCACCCCTCTTATCTGTTGATCATGACATCAGCTGCAGTTCATGCTCAGTGGTGAGATGTGCCAAGTTAATCACTGGAAACAAACAGCTCCTGGGCAGCTACAGATCAATTCTCTACCAGCAACACCCAGACCTGAGAGCCACCAGCCTGCCATGCCCCGTGACAGTGAGAGGCAAAGGGAAGTTACCTGTGACAGACCCATTACCCAGATCTTAGTCCAGGAGCAATTTTAGAACTCCCACCTTTACCAGCTCCGTCAGTGGCAGGCTCTCCATTTCTGCTAGGAACAATTATCACAGCAATACCTTCCAGCTGACCAACTCCTGCCACACAGATCTTCAGAGATCTGACAAATGATGGTGGACTTTCTTTACTGTGACTTAAATTTCAGAAAGTAACACTGAGGAGGGCATACATGATGGGACGAGGACTTTCCTTTTCCCTCCTTCACAGACAATATCCTGATCTTTTCAAAGTCGGGATCACACAAGTCATCCATCTCTCTCCTGACTGCAAAGTCACAGAGATACCAATAAAGACAAAAACGGTTCCAAACCACGAATGCTGGAATCAAATGAGCAAAGCAAGACAATCAAACACTACAATCCCAGCTGACCTTGCAGTAATAGGATCACACCAAGATTAGTCTATGTCATAGATTAAGCCCACTGAAGTAAACTAATCTTTTTGCAGTCAGCTAAGACTGTATGTTTACTCACTAAGCTGGGAAAAACTCAGGAGTGTAAAATATGTGTTAGCTGGAACAGACAGTCTAGACTGCAGCTACATGAATGTTTAGCATGATTATTGCTGCAACACTGACTTTAAGGTACCTTCAGAAAGGAAAAACTCTTTAAACAGGTTTCTAAACTGTATTGTTTGACTTATGAAACTTCGACTCTACCACTTCACATTTAGGCAGTCAACTTTTTGTCTGAGCAAAGCAGCGCAGAGAGCTTCCAGAAGAGGCATCCTGCACACCACCACAAATATGCCTTGCAGGCAGCAGGACAGCCTTCCTTTGGCTGGCAGAGCAATATTCCATTCTGACTGCAAACAACAGGAAGCTCTGAGCTGTGGCAGCTCTGAGAAGGAACAGCATAACCACTGTGCTTCCCTGCCCATGAACATGGCAGCTGGCGACTGCTTCACTGCACTGTCCCAGCCCACTGCTGCCCTGCATCAGCCCCTGAGCACCACGATCGCAGCTCACCGCACCACAAGTGTTTGGGGTTCGTGGTTTGTTTCCTGCTGAGCACCACAGAACCATGACTTGTCCAACCAGAAAGAGTAATAGCATTTGTCCTTCTGTGCCCAGGGACTGACGTAGAGCTGGAGGCATTTTCTTCCTCACAGGAAGCCCCTTTCTGGTGCATACATCACACTTCTCTAGAAAATGTGATTACGAGTCTGCACACCTTTAGGAACTACCCATGCTGCCATGTCAGTCCTGGCTGCTCACAGTCGTTTTTGCAGACTTCTCTCCTTCACCTCTCTTAATTAAAATGTATTCCAGGGTCTCTAGTCTGAATTTTCATCAAAATACCAACATATGACTGACAGAGGGGAACTGGGGGAATTACACAGAAATAAACCATGTTTTGGCAGAGCTTCCTCACATTCCTTTGTATTTCTACTCATGGAAACAATCACAGCCCAGTGTCTCCAGATAACATGGCCAACAACTGTACCTGAGAAAACTGGGTACCCCAGATGCTGAGCTGACATCAGACACTGTTTTACGGAAGGCACAGGGTAAGTGCCACCAAAACCAGGCTGTGCAAACCTCTGAACGGTCACCACTACAGCAGCACCAGAACAGCAATGTCCTTGCCTGCAAGGCAGAGTACCATGTGTCACCATCGTACTGTGCTACTGCTGCTGAACTTACCAAGCTGTTTTAACAGATAAAAGTGCAAAACTTCAAATTAACACATCCACTTAGTTGCAAACATACATACACATATATCTAGTCAATATATACCTGATTATTAGTGCACCCAAAGTAGCTTTCCCCACATGTCCTCAAAAAATTTCATTTTCATGTGCTCCAGAACAACAGAATTACAACAAAATGAAGGCTTCATGAAATATTTTATAAGTAGTTACTGTCTTGAGAGAAAATTTGTAAATACTGAAATCCAAGACTAGTTTGACACAAGATGAAGAAAACCTGACTATGAAAACAAATTCTAGTTCATCAAGAAGTACTCTTTTGTGCTGTGCAATAGAACATTTCAGATTTTTTCCCCCTAGCAATTACTACAGTTTTTGGGGCCCAATCCTTACAGGTGTTAAATTCTCCACATAAAATTTACCATAGTTCAGAAACAAAAGCAGTGCATATTTTAGGACTTAGGGAGAGTTAAGCATAGATTGGCTTTATGCCAGCCCTCAGCAGTAGGCTGAATTCCACCTTTAATGAAGTTGATATGAACTAGGCTTTTCCAGGATCTGTAGGTTTGGGCCTGCTGTTAAATTAGAAAACTGTTGTTATATTGTTTCACTGCAGTCAACTAATTCTCAGCATACACACATTTGAATCAGATTTTTGACATTTGTTTTTGGAGGGAATAAGCAGATTAAACAGAACTCAGTGAACACTGAAGACCTATTGTATCAGGACACATCTAGTTGTAACTGTGAATGAAAAAAATTTCCAAACTGAACGAGGAAGAAACATGGTCATATGGCAACTTGAACCACTGGCATTTTTCAGACGAAAACTTGGCCTCAGCTTGATGCAAAAGGTTTTAAATTAGTTGTGATGGCAAGTAGTTTCAAGCAAGTCTGACAACTGGCTTGAATGGAGACAAGATTGAAAGCAAGCATTTGTAGCTTTGAACACGTTTATGCAATTAGTCCTGATGAATATATCCCTGATTGACTCCATTTGCAGTCACTTTCCTTGTTAATGCATTACTCTTGCTTAGCTTAACCCATATTTTATCCAAGATGTCCTTACAAGATGGATTCTTGGAAGAACTATGTTTGCCCACAACTTACTTTTGAACTTTTAATTTCCAAATTTGTGTGGTCCGACGAAAGGGTGAAGGCACATGTTGGTATCATCATCTTGGTGTTACTAGCAGAAAACTGTACATCAAGCAAGATTTCTGCAGCAAAATTAACAAGAAATTTCAAGTAGAAAGGTACATTGAAGAACTTCCCATTGACACCCCTGAAACTGGCAGCTAGGCCTGCAAAGAGAATGTCTGAGCTGTAGTTTATATTTATGATACACATGGTTCATGATTACCCAGCAAAAGAGTGAGTCCTCACAAACTACAGCAGGTGACAATAAGTTTATTGCTGCCATTGAGCTCTCTTTGGAGTTGCTACATCCATATTCTCTAGTGCCTCCCAGGTGCTGTGCACTGACTGAGTCCCTGCAAAACTCCCAAGCTGTCATCCTAGGAACAGTCAGGGGTAGGCAGTTTCTCACCTGAGCCACTCAAGGCCCAACTGATGATTAAGTCCACTGCCAAGCTCATTTCAGCAGCCACATAATCAATATAGATACGAAGAAAGCTACTGTATTGATCTAATTTGATTTTCTGTTATGTGTTCATCTCAAAGTAACTGTGACCATAACAGATTCCAGTGTTGTTGGTGAAGTAAGATGAACTGCAAATGTTCAGAGCTCTATCCCTTTGCTTCAGATCAAGGAGCACTGAAGAGAAAATCATGACAGTGAAACAAAAATAACACCAGTTAAACATAATCAGTTAATTTGGAATCTTTGCCTTGCATCATGCTTACAGCATCAGGCATTTTTCATTCATCTATTCTACTGTTCTGTGTATCAGCAAAGTTTTGTCCTGCAAGTATAATGAGTACTAAAACCCCTGAACTTCAATAAAGCTTTTAACAACTAGATGGCAAAACATGTATGTACCTCTGTACTTTCTCCTCAAACATGTCAGATGGCTAAAAATTGACTTTCATTAATCATCTTGAAGAAAAAGAATCCCTCTCTTCTATTAAATACAAGATAGAGTATGTCTTGATATATAAAAATATTATTGTATTAAAAAAAGCGCTCAGATTTAAACTCCTTAGGATGAAGGAGTATCAGAAGACACACTGGAAGGGATAACCACCTTTTGAGAGAAAACCACAGGCAGCTTTCATCTCCCTGAAGGCAGAATGAGCCTTTTTTAGCTTTCTGCTTTGCAAAAGATCTTTGACCCAAGCAAACAGCCACTAGAACAGTGGCAGAAAAGACAACCACATTTATTTTCTCACCTGCACCCATTCTACACCCATTTATCTTACTGGCTTCCTTAACGTAGAAAAACGAGAAGCACCTACCTTGTCAGACTTGAAGAAAGCACCACATCCTTGGGGTGTGTGTTAGTTAGACATAGCAAGATAGAGCTCAGTCTAAAATCAAAGTATTCCCCATAGCCTTAGCACGCAGAGGTTCTTTTAGCTCTGGTAGAGGATGTACAAACGTCCACTCAGGGTATTACTAAAGGCTAATTCCTAATTCCCTTGAGTAAGCCTGATTGCTGCTATGGACTACTACAGGCTTTATTCCTATTAGAGACTTACTGGTTGCCAAAGGTGACAGTGCTGTGTCACAAATAATCATGAAAGTGATATGGTAAAGGGTTTCTGAAAATTTAGCTTTGAGCAAAAAGATCCAAATTTTAAGTCTGTAGCTGTTTAAGCCTGAGAACCAAGCAGGTATTTATGTTTCACTTTTCCAGCATTAGCTGATAGGCAATAAGGTCACATACCCCTTCCACTCACAAGTCTAGCTGCCACTTGAAGAATCAATGACAGCAGATGGGAGCAGGCTGATACTACTCCCCAGATGGCAGCAATTATGAGAAGGTCAAGCCAAGTCAGAAAAAGCAGTGCTTGTATTCAGTGTTCAATTTTGGGTGTAGGCCATCTAATCTTTTCTAACCACGTAACTTAAGAGCCAAGGCTGGTTACCAAACAAGGAAACAAATCCCAGGAGGGGTTAACACCTGTAACTCACCCACAGCAGGAACAAGAACAATGGTACTGACTGGAGACATTGTTTGATGTTCCCACTGCTTTAAAAGAAACCAATACCTTGCAACCCAGCTGTAACCAAAATGAAACTCTCATGAACTAGCTGGAAATGCCACTAGTCAGTAAGGCATGGTCCAAGGCATTCGTGAGCATACGCATGAATTTAATGACATTCTGCATCACAAATTTTGTTTCTGTAAGGGAAATTCTGTATTTTATGTAAATTTTGACAAAAACATAAAGGAGGCATTTTTGGTGTAGGCTGACTTCTCCCATTGTGGAGTATGTTGTTCAAACAAACTATATTGTGACATTTAGCTTAGGCAACACAAAGCAATCTTTGCAGGACAGAGTGCCAGATAAGAAGCTGCCTTGCAAGCAAACCTTTCATTTTGTTTTCATTTGTAAGAAAAAAAGGTTAATGTAATGGGCAGGTGAGTTTCCAAAGAGGTGACAAGAGAGCTGTAGAAGTTCTCAAAGTTTATCAGTAGCCACTGAGTTCTTGTCTAAAATGCACAGAATAACACCCTTGTATAACTGAAATTACTCTGTGGCCTGCTACTTTTGAAACAATGCTTTAGTTTCCATTTTCCATAACTAGCAAACCATTCAAAATTAATCCACTTTGTAATTATCTTATCTAGCTTTGACTAAACCACCTTCAGAGTCCTATTTTCTGCACAGCAGCACATGCCATAAAAGACAGCACTATACAGATTTGTACACTGTTCTAAATATAACTGGCTTCAGTAGTTTTGTGTGTCCTAAGAACAACCAGAAAGGTCGTAATTAACGCAACCACAAACCTTTAATTATTCTTTACACTTTATGCATCCTGGAGATGGTTGTTCCCAGCTGGTTTCTCACAGTCCCGATGACACACACACACCGAGTCGCTCTGTTTCAGGCACGTTTCCTTTTTCTCCCCACTCTGCCTTGAGTGCAGCCAAGCTTCCCCGCAGCATTCCCAGCATAAGGCTCCGGCAGATGGCGCGAGCAAGCCGCCTGCGAGCAAGCAAAGGCAGATCTGCAGAGGGCCGGCGAGCTGGCTCTGCACATCAAGCAGGTTTTCTTTTCACCGTCACAGTTTGCCAGGGGTATGAATTCCCTACTTAAGCATTTACCAGTGCCAGATGTTACTAAACTGCAAAAACATGGATCTGTCTTCACTTAAAAGGAAGGTGAAGTGACACATCTCATTGAGGCCAGTCTGGCAGCAACTCCAAAAGACAAAGAAACAGGTCAGAACACATCTGGTTCACACCTCAGAACGAGACTCAAGAAGGACATGAGGATTACGGGAGAGAGAAGAGGATCAATAACTCGAATTTCCAGAGGATCCTGAACTTTTTATTGCAGAATGAGACAGAGCTTCCAACAGTGAAGAGGAAGTAGTAACAGGTTCTCTGAAAGCTTTAGTTCCTTGCTCGCATCCTCAGCTACAGTGATCCTTTTCTTAGGGTGCTGGATAACAGTGCAGGATGTACGAAATGCAATGGTAATTTCTAATCTGCTCTTCCTCAGAGTCTTTAATAAAGGTCACAAAGTGAAAAAAATTCTTGCTCGAACACTGGCCGTTAAAGTGAGTCTCTGAAAATGGGAGCTAACATCAGTCAAAAATACTATGTCCCTCTACCTAGCTGAAGTTGAGACTGTGTAACAGGTTCAACCAGATCACAAGACCCAAAAGATGTCTTTTCATCTCCCTATATAGAACTGACTATAGCCCTGCTCTTCATACTGCTTAATTTTACTTCCCTTTTAGACCTGTTGGGCCATGCACCCAGACAGTGACTGCCCAAGAGCAACTGTGAAGGCTGGAAGGTCACGAGCAAGATGTGGCCAACAGACTGCACATCACTTACCTCAAAAACTCTTATGGCTGAAGGCAGATTCTAACACGTCCATTTATTTTTCACAGAAGCAGACTATGAACAAGACTCTTGGGGATAGTTTTTCGAATTAATTTTCAGGTAATGTAATGTTTTGAGAATTTTACTTTTAATACAATCAAAATTCTACCAGCTGGTGAGGAAAATGCTGTACTCACTGAAATGAGAGTAATGTAATTACGATCAGTTGAGACAGTTTGTGGATACTGATCTATTTGAACTACATGCTGTTAGGCTGTCAGCAATGCAAAAGTAATTGATGTAGCAAAATCTAGACAATAATAAATTAATAAAGCAGATAAAAATTATTAAGAACAAGCTACTGTTACAACAAAACTACATTTTACAGGACCAAAACAAGAGCTCTGGCTAAGAATCTACTGCCCCTCTAAGGGGCTCTGACACAAAGAAAACTGCTGAAGCCAGAGTAATACCATTAGCAGCATCTTGTTAGAAAATTAGACTTACAGCTGGTAATAAGAGAGCCTTAAAACTATTATTATTACATTAACTTCTGGAAAATAAGGAGATTTATAGCTACCATAAAAGATGATTGCTTCACTGCTATTTTAAGCAGTATCAAACCCAGACATTAACGTTAAACTACAACTAAGCTGAAAAATACGAGATTTTAACTGAGGCTTTGCTTTTAATTAGTTCAACTAAAAAAACCAACCAAACAAAAAAAAAAAAAAGAAAGAAAAAAAGAGAATGAGATGAACATTCATTTTTGGGTTTGGTTAGTGTTCACAGACTCAGAGAATGCTCACCCACTGCTTAGGATGCTGGGCAAAAAGGTAATTAAATTGGTTAATATACGTAGGCCCTCAAAGTCCCAGAGCATTTGCCAATTCCCAGCAAGGCTTTCAGAATGTTCTAGTTCCCACTCCGGCCCATCAACCTCCCCCCAGCTATTCTTCCTCCTTACCAGAAGGGAAGCAGGTGCTTCACTGCATCGGGCGATTCCTAAGCCAGAGCCATCTCAGTGAGCAAACCCTACTGACACAACCACATGATCTTACTTCCGAAACCCAGGGCTACCTTCTAGGCAGCCAGCCCACATACCAGCTCTCCTGCTCAGTGCTTCTGTTCTTAAGCTTGATTAGGGAAGAAGAATTTTTAAGTCCCTGTCTTCCTCATCTGCTGTGAACAGACCCTGTGAAGGTTCAGGGTGTTCCAAGCAGAAGGAAGCCAGAGCACACTGTGCTCGTAACACCTCCACTGGGGCCCATGTCACAGCACAGTCTGGCAGATACGCTGGCACAGAGCCACCATCTTTTCTAAAAGGGTCCAGGGAACAATCAGACAAAGGCAAATAAATATTTTCCTTCTCTAAAGGGTCTTCCTAAGGGACAGCTTCCTCTTGCCTATCCTTTTATGCTGCCAACATGGTACAGAGGGAGCAGGTATAAAAGGAAAGCTGATCTCACAGTTGCTTTCAACTACATGATGCCTTTGTTGGAAATGGAGTGGGATGAGGATTCTGAGATGTCTTGAGGGGTTTTGCGGGCCTTGGGCAATAACTGATGCCTTTTTCATAAGCACTGAGTCAATTTCTTAACACTGAACTTGAATAGGACGGGCCTCTCCTGTGGTGAGGCAGCTTGGCCATCTCAAATGGCTGACACAGCAAACAGGGTCACAGGCAATGGATTGTTTGCTCCTTTTCCTCCCTGTAAAATCCTTCCTAGCCACCATGTATGGGACTGCTGCAGGACAGCCTTCCCTGCCATCCTGAGCACAGTCCAGTGACACAGGTAAGTCATGTATAGGATATATGGTGTGACGCTTGTCCTCATCTTCTCTAGTAACTCATGACTGAGCTCAAAAGTAGTAGTGTAAACCAGAGAGGAAAAAATAGCTCTGCCTCCTACACATTAATTAGCTTTCAGATCTCTGCAGTGTATCTCTCTGGACAACTCCAGAGGTCTGAATCTATGTTAGGAACTAACTGAAGTTGTGAGGAAAGATTCTCACCCATTTACCCAAGGAAAAGGCACATGAGAAGAACGAAGTCAAGTAATCCACAATACATTGGTGGCTTCTGAGCATCCCAGTGACAGCTCAGGTGCCAGAGGTCTGCCAGGGACAGTACTACAGGACACCACGTTGTTATCTGTCAGACATGAGATATTCTCTATGTACCGTAAATCCTCCTAGCTGCTGAAGCTGTCTAGAGTCACAGAAGCAGAAAAGGATAACTTCAGCCATCTTCCCCCTTGCTGGGTTGTGGGTCATGTGTTCTGCTTCTTACAGCTGTGTCACAGTATGGGCCAAAACTGACATTCTAAAAACACGACTACCAATTAAAAAGGCAAAGAGAATAGAGAAGGGAATCCAACTGACAATGTTTTCTTTCTAAGATGAGACATTTTTTGTAACAGTGTTAAACAGAAGTTACCGCAATAAAAAAGTTCTAATGTGACCAGTACTAGAATTAGAAGAAGAGGAAACAAAGCATCCTCATTTGAAGTGGTTAGACTCATTGTTTTATGATTTCAGCTATACAACTAACTAACTGACTATTTTAGTCATGAGCTGTGGCTGAAATGGGATAATTATGAATGCTGGCAGGCCCACTTATATAGAGGAAACAGACTTCTGCACCTTTTTGTATATAGTTTGTAATCCAGAAATGAACAGACGACTGTGTGCAAAGTCTGATTTGCCTGATCTCACACTGATGTCAGTTCCAAAACCAACATTTCCTTCATTCAAATTCCTTGAACATGGGCCTACTTTCCATATTTGTATTCAGAACTAAAAAAATTGGAATAAACATAAGAATACTGTACAGCAGGTGTTGTGCAGCTCAAGATCTTTGTTTCTACTGGGATAGGTGGGGTTTTGTACTTTAAATGTGCTGTTAAGAAGTTTACATGAGTCACTGCTTCACCTCTTTCCTGCCTTATAATATACCACCAGGCATGTGGGGGTTGGACCATGCGTGTAGTAAAAAGAAACTTGCAGAGTCCCTGCAGAAATACCAGTGTAGCTGGAGACATTTCTAACCTTGATTTTCAATGACAATATATAGGGAGGAAAACAGGGAATACTAACGAATCCCAGAAAACCCAAATGAGGAACTAAACAAAAGTACTCCAGTTAATCTGAGTGCTGGCACTCCAACAGTTATTTGATAGCCAAGGCAGAATAAATAACCAGCCAATTTTTTTTTACATTAATCTCCTGGGAGGGGGAAGCAGGAAGGGAATGTAAGTTGTCTTTGTGGAATGTTGTCAGATGAGAATTAAAATTCCAGTCTTTACTGAGGCCTCTGCTGGAATGTGCAAAACACTGGGTACATTCCCCTCATGCACATACACACTTCGTGTTTTATTTTTCCATGGCATGCTGCTTTAAAGGCTCACAGCTGCATTCTTACTTGGTTTCTCAGTAATCTGGGTACATAAACACAGTGACACCCAAAGCTGCCCTCCTCACCCTGGTACCTTGGCTGAAATAGAAGCTGTTTCACCCAGGAGTGAGACACGTCTGAAAGTCCATGCTGGGACTAGGAGGCAATTGATGTATAGGGTCATCTTAAGGTTTAGTCTGCTGCCTCCACCAAAAGCTTCTCAAACATGCTACCAAGGATGGCTTAGCAAATCTTCAGTGGTCAGCAGTGGCACAGCGTGAGGCCCGACAGCTCTAATTTCACTTTCAAATAGTTAGAACTTGGCTTATGCACTAAACCACCACTGTTAATATTAACCATCTATCACACTGTTGATTGCAGCTGCTACCCAAAGCACTTACCTTTCACAAACAATAGGATATTCTTTGCAGGGACAGAAGAGGAGGAGGAGAGGAGAGATGCAATTTTTCTTGCCATGGCAATTTCCCAGAAAATGTTCTGTGAACATCACAGACAAGGCAGGCCTGTAGAGGGGACAAACACATCCCTTCAGAAGAGGAGAGTTCATAACAGAATGATATAAATGTTTTTCCTAATGCCAAATAAACAAACTATACAGGCCACTCATTGTAGGCAACTATTCAATAAATCATAAAACCACATTGTGCGATAATGAAGTCAGATGCCAATTACTTAAGTCTTTTTACAATCCCTTCCCACTCAAGTCAGAGGCAAATTTCTAAGACAAGTATAAATGGACACTTGGAGCTGGATTTGTTCCAGTACTTTTTTTCAATAGATGCCTCACGATGCAGACAATACTTTAAAAAGTATCACTATATACCTTAATACCATTTGCTTTGCTGAAGATGAGTGAGATACGCAACTCTGAAAATCCCACTAAATATTATCTGAACTTCTAGGAGCTTAAATAGCTTTGAAGAAATGCATTCCTGCATGAAATTCACCCTCCGCTGGGGCCAGAAGAGGATTTTGCCATCTCTGTTGAGAGCTAAGGTATACTGAGGCCTTGTGAAGTATTGAGCAATGAATCTCATCCTGATTACTCTCTTTGAAGTTGCATGTGCCACGCTCTAAATTAGTGCTAAAACTCAGATCACAGTATAACTTCTGTATGTGAGAGGAATAGAACAGATCACAGTACAGAGCCAGGCTGTACATAAACAAACAGCAACTCCTCCTCATGACACTGTCAAATATTATGTTCCTGGAAGCCCCACAGTGTCAAAGGAGATTCCCCTTGCATGGGAACTTTCCAGAGACCTCAAGCAAGGTCCAGTTAGCAAGGGCTGTCGACACAGAGTCCTGCCCATGTGCCTTATCACTGGCTGGAATGAGTCCTTAGTCGCTACCTGCAGTTTCTGTTGGACTCACTGAGGGCAATTAGGCCAACAGTCGAGTTTAAATTTTAACTCATGGGTAATAAACAGTGCTTTTCTAAGAGCAGTTCAAGTACACTCCAAATTCCACACAAAAATTTCTATTTTCCAATGGCAGAAGAGCTTCTTAGTTCGGACAGCACTGAGCATATTCAAGAAAGCACTGTGCTCTGCATGACTGTCACCAAATAACATCAATCAGTGAACTCCATGAGCACAGACACTGACAAAGTCAATTTTCTATGGACCTCGCTGCTGCATAGCTCATGACACAGTCTCCCTGCCATAGAATTATTTGGTCTCTTCCAGCTTATGATGCTATTTAGCCTCGTTTCAGACACTGCTTTGCTGTTAAAGCTAGACAAAGTTAGCCAGGGAAATCCACAGTACTCAGACAAACAGCAAGGTTGCATTAGGTCTCTCCCGGATTTAGGAATCTAGGCTAAAAATAATCTATCCTCTGCACAACTATTGTTAAACTACTGTTGGGAAAGACCAGGAAGAGAAAATTCTTAGCATTCTGACATGTTTACTCTAACTTTCTGAATACAGAAATCAGAGTGAATTATTTTCTGGAGGCCAAACTCCAGTCTGCCCAGGAAAATAGAGGATTCCCCAGACCTAATACTGCCTAGTTAGCAGAACAGTGCCTGAGTCACAGGCCTACCCATGTATTTGGAAAGTTAATATTTAACAGTTCTGACCTCATTTACCAGGACAGCCTGTGTTTCTTCGACCCATCAGGGAGAAAATCAACTTGCTTCACTGGAAGACACAGTGGAATTATGAGCCCTCTGTGTTCACAAAATTCACCCAGGTTCCCTTCGGCAGTGTTTCCATCCAGACCTTAAAAACAGAAGCCAGGAAGAAGATAAGCTTTAAATGTTAAAAAGAACATACACCCAGTTGTCCAAGACATGCCCACTAACAAAGGCAGTACTACTATTAAATTTCTTTAGACCTGAGTAAAATCATTATGTTTCCATCATCTTTTGCTTGCTAAATGAGACAATGGTATATACCATTCTTTCCTGCAATATGTTTTTTCAAGATTATGTTATCTATAGGATTTTGAACATGCAACTGGCCAGAGTGAACTAAACATTACTGTATCTTCAAGAGCAAGAAAATGAGCATATTTGACAAGATAATCTGAAGTGCATGTGGGCAGCTTTTTTTCTAGTCCACATATTCACTTCCATTAGATGTTTTGGGTTTTTTTCTTAAGGGTCTCAACAAAATTACTTACATTTTTCTTGAACAAATCTAGTATTTCAAAAGCCATTTGTTCACAAAACTGTCCAAATACAATTACTGTCTCAGATATATTAAAAAAAAAAAAATCCCACAGTATGAAGTCAACCTTTCCTAACTAGTATAACCAGCTTTGAAAAAAATAATTCTTTCCCATTTCTCTCTTGCCTACGTAAAAAACATTAAACACTGACAGACACTCTTAAAATGTATCCCTTCCTTCTGTGGTTCTAAACATGTTTGAAAAGGAGTCTGACACAGATCTTTAGTTATCTCCTGAGTGGGGATTAAAAGGACATATGGCCCATTTTACCATCAGCTGTGAACTTCTGACCTCTTACTGCTTTTTCCTAACTAATCTTCTCTTTGTTTTTTTTATTAGATATTTTCAGCTATGACTCTGAAGAACTTTTGCAGTCCCTAAAGCTTCTAGATTGTAAATTTCAAATGCAACACATTATAAAGAGCAATTATTTGCAGTGAAATATGCACTCAAAGTTTGATCAACACAAATGAACTCACCAAATTATTCCCATCAAATTCAGTGGGACTGCCTGACTAAGGACTTCCCACTATGACACAAAAACATTTGAGCAATGATGTCTTCAGATTGTCTGTTATACAAGGAGAGGAACTAAGTGACATCTAAAGTATTTTTCATAGTATGCAAAATAATAATCAGCCAAACAGTCCAAAAGCAAAGATTACAAAATGAGTTCAACAGCAAAAAGTGAGAGTGTAAGCTGAAGAAAGCGAGTTCTGAAAGTGCCAGATGATTGCTGTCCTTTGAAGAATTATGAGTCGGTTTACTGTGTTTCCTCTGTTAGTTCACGGATAATTCTCTTCGGTGTTTTGGCATGATGGCAGGATGACATCAAGCCTGTACCTGACTGATGATCCACGCAGAGCTGCCTGCACTAGCAGGTCAGTCTCTGTGAGAAGCTTTGGCACCGCAAAGCCTCAGCAGTCCAAGTCTACCAAAGGCCAAACCTCCTGTCTACCTGCCAAAATGTTCCGACTGAGCAAAAAGTCCTGCCCATCTCCCCTGCACTGCAGCACCAACTGGCACCTGTGAGAAGCCCAAAGAGGAATATGCTGAACACAGTAAGCAAAAGCCAAGGGAAAACAGAAGACTCTTCATCTTTTGAAGCCCCCAACAGTATGATTTTCAGCAAGGCTGTGTGAGAGAAAGTTATTGTTACTCTGCTGAAGCCAAAGGCAGAATACGGGTATGCAAAGAGCTGAGGTGTAGCAGATCAGTCAGGCCTGCAGCACATGTATTCGTATTGTCACATGAAGCTGAACTTATCAGTTAAGCTCTTTTTACACTCAGAAATATAATTTTGTATTTCAGCTTTACAACAGACAGACTATAAACTCCAGACCAAAATTCCCCATGCTACAAACTTCAGCAGGAAAATCCCCTCTGGCAACATAGTGAGATGACGAGTCTCAGTGCAGTGACTGCTACTACCCAGAAAAATAAAGGTCTGTGGATATGTAGCCCTCAGCTTATTTGGTTCAGCTGTGCTCAATTTGTCAACTATTCAAAGAAAGATGACACTCCAGCACCCACAGCATACAAACAAGGCTACCCTTGAATGACTTACTAATTTTTTTTGCCCATTTCAGAATGCACGGGGCACTCAACCTTCTCACTCTTTTCATACAAGATTGATCTTGTTATCTTGTCTCAACTGTTTTTGTGTGTGATTCTACCATGCACACAGACCTGTATTTATGGAGATAGCATGTGCCCATGGTTATTTAACATGTTGTGACAGAAGCCCATGCTCTAATCCAGTGGGAATTTACCAGTGGACACTTTTGAAGAATAACATGGTGCCACAGTCTCAAGAGGTTCATAAAGTATTTGTGGAGCAAATCAACCCTCTAAAGAGCAAAGGGCAAAAGCATTACAAATGCACACTTGAGACTCCCGTTCTAATGCTGTGGTTTAAAGTGCTGAGGGTGTTCCTGCACTTAAGAGATTACTATTGCTCTCTTCACCCTAGACACCTCCAAGGTAAACTCTCTCTGCCACTGGTTGATTTGTTGTATATTAAAGGAGGTGATAGTAAAGGGTATGGGAAGGAACAGAACATTTGTCCTGAAAAGTGAGCAAATCCCCTAATACCCAGGAAAGCTATTAAATGAGTGTCTCAGATTCTCCCAACCCACTCCAACTCAGTGACTCATGTTCATTTGCTCTCACACGGCTTTGCTGGCAGAGGCATTAAAGCAATTGGCCTTATTTTCAATGTCCGTCACACTCGGGCAGTCGCTGATCAAAGAGATACCACTCCTGCCAAAGGGCTGGGTGGCAGAGTGCATCCAATTGTGCTCCAGGGTGAAGGAGGAGGGAAGCTGTTCCATAAAGTGGTAAGAACCTGCTGCTTTTCAGATGAAGACTTGTAGGGAAGGTGCAAAAATGAAAGCATCAGATGTCGACACCCGCTCCCCCATCTCCTCTGCTATTGACAGAGATGGAGTGTTTCTGACTAGATTTATCCTTTGTTAAAAACAGTGGCAATACAGAAATAACTTGGGGGAAGGGAAACTGTTGCCATACTCCAATGGACTTGGAGTGAAATAATGTCATTTTTTAATGACCAAAATGAATATTTATCATTGTATAGAAATAAAAAGCCAATAGAAATTAAGGTTCCAAGTTGCATACTAACTATTGAAGTAATTTTTGTAATACACAGCAACATACTGCAGTATTTTTGAAGTTAAAAAAAAGAAAAAGGAGATGCACATTCTCTTCATCAACAGTGCTTTTTTTCTAGCTGGGTTCACACAGGATACTGAAGCAGATGGCTATAATCCAGTATGGCAATTCCTATTTCTCATTCAGCATAGCCTCTTTTTCTCTTTGATTACAGGGGATATACAAATACATTACACAGTTACACAGCCTCTACAGTGAGACAAAGGCTCTTCACTGCTTTTACAAAGTACGGTTTGTGTGTAGTAAATGATATCCCTCTGCGAAAGGAAAGCATTCCATTCCTTTCTCCATAGCTCAGAGCGTGGGTGGACTGCTCAGTGAGCACACGTCGGCCTTTTTCTTGCATGTTTCCCATTGACCAGAAAGAAGTGAAAAATCCAGCCTTTACAGTTAGAACAGGTGGAGATTCCAGTGCCAAACCCCAGGAGAAAGAAACACGGAGAAAGGGAAGAAGTGTTCTCTCCTCAGGGAACAGGGACAGGTCAGAAACCTTTGCTGCCTGGCCTGTAGAGCAGTGCTGTTCGCTCTCCCTCCCCTGCTCAGCGGGAGCTGCACAAGCCTCGGGCCTGTGCAGCGGGGAGAGAGGCCCCGCCTGTTCCCCCCGCGCGGAGAAAGGGCACACACGCTGTCCCCGCCCTGGGGAAGGGGCACACACAGTGTTCCCCTGGACGGAGAAGGCGCACACACGCTCTCCCTCCCCCCAGGGAAGGGACACACACAATGTTCCCCCGCAGGGACAAGGCGTACACACGCTGTCCCCCCGCCGGGAAGGGGCACACAGTGTTCCCCCGCAGGGAGAAGGCGCACACACGCTGTGTCCCCCCGGAGAAGGGGCACACACAGCGCTCCCCCGCAGGGCCAAGGCGCACACACGCAGTCCCGCGGGCCGGGCCAGGCCAGGCCGGGCGCTCGCGTGTCGGGGCGGCCCTGCCCCCCCCCCTGCCCCTCTATAAATAGCGCGGCGCGGGCGGGGCCCGCCGGGGCACGCGAGGACAGCGGCGGCCGCCGCTTAAAGGGGCAAGGCCGGCCGGGCCCGCCTGCGCCGCCACCGCCCGCTCGGTGCCAGCGGGGCCCCACCTCCCCCGCGTCCCCCCGACTGCTCCTCCTCTGGGTCCTCCCGCTCTGTGGCTTTAACATCACATTCCAGGCAATCCTGGAGATTGAGCCTAGTAAACAAGGATATACCGGATATCAAAAGCACCCACATTTCGCACAGTCCTTCATTTTCAGCACCAGGAAATGTAGAAGGGAACGTATCTGAAGACCAAGAAGCAAAAGTTTCTGAGGTTTAACCTTTTCTACACCAGTACTTCTGCCTAAACTTGCCTAGAGTTGGTATTGACTGACAGAATACCACTTGCAGAAGGTACCTACATCAGGAGTGGAAATTTCCATTTCACAGGGTGACGATTTTGTCAGGAAGAAAGTGGCTGAAGAGAAAGCCTGCCCCTCTTATGCGATCCTCACTGTAATTTAAAAGGTTGGGATAATCCAAACAATGACCTTCAAAGCCTCTCAATTTCTGCTACGATCAGAAAGACATTACCCTGTATCATCGGAATGCAAAACACGTGCTCTAACCAAGGTAAAAACCTTACCAGACAGGACTTTGATGGTATCAGTCCCTACCTGCACAACAGCAAGCAACCAGCACACTTCTAATGTACATCTCTGAATCTGCAGTTCAGCAATAATTTCACCAGAAGGTCACTGAGAGCTGGAATCCATATTCCATGAAAGGGACTATAGAGTTATACTTGGCTGTGCACCTCGCTTACCAGGAAACTACATTAATTGCTGATTTCCACCTTTCCCTCACTCTCAACAAGCCACAAAAACTTGGTACACTACATTCAATCTTCAGGACTTAAACAGAAATTACTGGCTTGGCCCTCTGCCTGACTGAATTAAATCAACCTTGAACTTTGCAAGATGACTAAATTTATAATGTAGTCAGCAACATTTGTGTTTCCCTAAATCCTCACTTTGTAGCCTGGACATAGCACTTTGACACAAGCTGCTGACTACTCTCCTTCCTACTTACTCGAGCCCAATCGTGTAGAAGCCAAAATGAGAACAGAATGAACTCCATGTGCCCACTAGCTGGAAATCTGCCTCTTGCATCAGGAGTGCTTGGCTATTTTACACCTAGCAGGATTATTGCTAACATTTTGAGAAATTAACTTAATCACAACAGCAATAAAACACTCATCCTAACTTTTCTGTATTAATTATGCTACTTTTTACTCCATTTTCTTGCTGCTGTCAGCATGCTTCTCACAGACGGAAATCTAAACTTGCCTGTTTTGACCCATCTGAAGGGAGCAGACCCAATTCTATACCAACAGCTCTTTTTCTTATCTCCACCTCCTTGGCCACACAGAGATACATACACACTCTCCCTTTTTATGGGTTTGGGATTATTTCTCACATTGAAATTTGTATGCAGGAAAAAAAGAAATAATCACATATACAGTGCTGTATATGTGTAAATGTATATGATACAAATCATGCTGCCCTTTGTGTTTGTGTTTTACCTCACCATGCAGTTACAATACAGATACATAGTCTACAACTGCTACTGTAATTATTGCCATCTCACAGCCTTTTAAGTGTTTACCTGACCAGCTACACTGCATGGTGGCACAATCACATGAGATTTACCAATACTATGGTTTTTCTACAGACCAAACTCTTCACCCACCACATGTTAAAGCACACTTTGGAGTTAGAGAGGCAAACATGATGTTCTACCCTCTACCCCTACTTGCCAGAATACCCTTATGGCAGACAATATTTTGCTAAGCTTATTTACTGCATGTAATTTTCTGGCAAGTTATGGTATATTTAGTCAACCAGACCTGGAACTAATACCTTTGATTTTCCAGTTTTCTATGCCATACAGCCATATACACCTGAGCTGGAATGCTCTGTTTTCAGTTTTTTAATGAATCTGTACCTTTGCACCAACATGAAGTGAAACCCCACAGGGCTGGGATGGTGGAAATACAGGAGCTAATTTATTTAAGCCTCTATAAACAAGAAGAGAATTATAGTGGGGTCTGTCTGGATTAATACACGTTTAATTTGAAATTATCCAAACGTGTTCTTTTTCTTGTAAAAAACCAGCTTGTTCTGGCCAACATTCTTTAAGAGGTCTTTGCCAAGTTATGAACAATGCTTCATCAAAACATAGTATTGTGCAAAGCATGTAAACATATGCCATAAAGGTTATGCTGTTATTCTTTCCAGCCACAGATCACCCTTGTTTTCATAAAGATGTTTCACGAGGAACGTCTAATTCAACTAATAGGATTCTTTTGGTTTTGAAATTACATACATACTTTTCAGAGGCATCACCAAAGTTTAATCTCCAGCATGCTGAAAATAGTGCACTGCAATTCCCAGAGGAAAATTTATATGCAGTTAAATTATATATTCATGGTGAACCCAACAGCAAACAGACAGACTGCTGAGAAAGGAAGTCTCAATCAAGTCAAAAACCAAAACAACCTACTTAGCCCAAACAAAAGCAGAGATAAACTAACCTTCCTACTTGGGGATAACATGGTATTTTGATTACTAAACTTATTTAGTCACGTGTGTATGAACATGTAATGGTAACAGAAAAAGAGGGGAAAAGTCTTTAAAAGAGAAGGAAAACAAAAGATAAAGTAACAGGATAGAGAGGGGGTGTTATGATTGGCAAAAAGCATTCAGCATTTCTGCGAGAATAAGAATATTTTTCAACAAACGGACAATAACAATGTTAATAGGAACAGTGGAAGAAAACTGAATGGGAGGTCAACAGGAAAAAAAAGAACTGAAAAAGCTGAGGCAATTTAGTAACAAAAAAGACAAGATATGTTTGTTGTATCATATATATAAATAAATGAGCCGCATGAGCTATTTGGAGTCTGTCAAATTGATAGGAAATGACTGACACTCAACCAAAATCTAGCAGAGAATTTAATTCCTTATAGTATTAAGGAATGTGCACAATATTCTTTGTTTTTCAGCTTTTTGATATCTGTAAGCAGTAGCCTGTACTGCAGTAACACCAAGCTCAAAAGTCTCTCTGCCTAACAGGGCTCCGTACTCAATGTGGCCTGGGATCCTGTGGCAGCAGGGTTAGAGCTGGTGGTGTGACCCTGCTGTTGTAGGTGAGGCTGTGGAGGTCAGGATGAAAAACCCAGCATTTGCCAGAATGTTCTTTAGTTTTAGATTGTGCAGTTTTGGATAAGCTAAGCACTGGCTGTACACACCACCTCAGGTCCAGCTGGAAGCCATGAAAGTTTTGTACTTGATTTAGCAGCCTCCAACTCAGCATCCAAAACAAAAAGTCCAAAAGGACTGGAAAGTTTTGAAATAGTTGAAATTAATGGCTTGCCAAAGGCCACACAGGAGATCTGGCATCTTACTGGCTTTACTCAGAAAAGCAAACATGGCAGGTATGAACTTCAGTGGGACTTCATTATTTCAGTGGCACATTTCCTAGATTCAAGTAACATAACAGACAAGATATGTCTATGAGCAAACTTACATGCTTTTAAAAATGTTTCTTAAGAAGGAAATAATTTTGATCATTCTGAAAACTTAACCCATGAGACACTGTAAGGTATCTCACTGTAAGGTGTAAGGTGTTGCTGAATGCAAGAGTTTTTGAAAATTTAACATCTGCAGTTTTGGACCAAAGCAGTCTGTTAGTCTTCCAATGTTAAGGTAATTTATAATGGAAATTGAATATCTAAAACTAGAATTGCAACACCTTTCACCCAACGCAGGAGGGTTGGCTGCTCTTTCCTGAACTGCACCAAAGCAGAAAGCGATACTGAGAGAGCCTGCAGTGAGGATGGGCACAACACAACGTCCAGCAGCTACCACCTGGAATTGGAACACTTATCCTCATGGAAGTAGCTGGGCAGAACAACTTATAAAGAAACCTCTGGCTGTATTAACACACTGCCTGGCTAAATAGGCATGGGCTAGGAAGGAATAGCTGTTTGCAACACAGGAAACCCCACATCAACATAGCTCATACTTCTGCCCCAAAACTTAATCCTAAAGAAAAGTAAAATGTCACTTGGAGCTATTATAAACACTTGGAAGACATTTTTGCCATGAATGCTAATTTCCAGCTCCCAAAGATGAGATATGTCATTAGGATTATGCATAGCAGAGGTTAAGCCACTAGAGAGCTATCTAGTTGCTAAATTTAAAATAGAATTGGATTGTTTTAAATGCAACTTTTTGGTTCCAGTCTTGTTCCTCCAAAGTCTGAATTAAGTCTTATTAAATACCTCTCCAGCCTTGTTTGGGATTTGGGACAAAGTGAATCAAGGAGAAATAGAAGGTAACACAAGTTCAAGCAGTTTAGGTAACACAAGCAGAAAGTAACACAAGTTCATAGGAATCCCTGGGGGATCTGTAGCACAAAATGTATTTAAGAGATCCAAGGCCTGAATATTATTTACTTTTGCACAGCATAGGGACATTGCACAGACTGAAACTGCTGAGGGAAAAGAATTCCCATTACAAGTCCAAACCAGTACATGTCCTATGAGGAAAACACTTCAGAGTTGTGGGTAAACCCCGAATCATAGGCATTAAGCTACGTATTTTGCTTAGGCATCAGTCCAGGCAGAGAGATCAGACAGACACAGTATGACACCCTTACTAAGTATTTCTTCATCAGTTTATATTACAGCTGCTGACAAACAAATGCATAATACCTAATCAGGGTTTCTGCATGTCCTGTGCCATGAAACCTTTGGAGGAGTATGTAGAGTAACCAATGTAATTTTTTTGTAGTATGCCATTTCTTTCCCACAAGCTCCATATCCCACCGGGGTTAAATGGTACAGTAACAGAGTTAAAATAGATGCAGGAAAGAACATAAGAATTAAAAATAGATAAGGAATCCAGGAGGAAAAGATACAGGAAGAGGTCTTCGATACAGGCTGCAACACGCGTATGAGGGGCTCTGAAAAAAACCACAGAACTTGAAATCCTTTGTCTCATATAAGTCAATGTGGGTTTGCCAGTGCTGTTTTACAGAGGCAGCACTTCATGCAGAGAGAGAAAACTTGGATTTGATCATGAAGTGAATGAAAAACCAGTGTAGTGGGAGACAGTGTCAGACACAAACATTTCACTGTTTATGTGGAGTGCAGTCTGGTGGCCCTTGAAAGACAGAGATTGGCTTCAAGTCTGCCTTTATGCAAGCAAGTCTGATAGCTTTTACATGAAAGTATTAGAACAAGATATGCTTTTGTTCTGCAGGGACACGACACACTACCCCACCTACTCACCCCCCAGCCTCGTGTTTTTAAGGAAAAGCAAGGCTGGAAGAATCTTCACTGGGTTTGAAACTATGAAAGTTATTAATTCACAAATCTTTAGCCATAATGCAGCAGACTGTTTCAAGTAGTACAATGCACGCTTAGACACAAGGACTAACTACACAGCTGAGTTTGTATACATTTTACAGTGAAATTCTTGAAGCTCTTTAGCCTACAACATACAAGTAACTGAACTTAAAAACCCAACAGTTTAACCAGCAGGTACTGTAGCAGCAGTTCCTCAAACACTTATTAGCATGTGTTGACAGTTCTGAAAGGAAGGCTGTTGAGCAGTTGTGCTGGGAAATAAACATTGCCTAACCCTGAAGAGTAACCACAAGAACAGAAAAACAAGTGTTACTGCAGCTAGTGTCTGCCTCCCACAGCACTGATCTCTGACTACTGAAATAAAAAGATTGAAAGTCACCTGAGGATCTAGCTGATATTTAAATAACTTTCTTTTATCTATATAAAGTCTGCAGTTCAATAGTCTGGAAACCACTTCCACCTCATTACTCTCCACCCCTCCAGAAAGTCTGGCTACTAGCAAAACAAAATATGCTGTCTCTCAAAAACTTTCTACTAGGTGTATGTACTAGTAATATGGGTATGATCTTAGAGTCAAGCAGAAGTAACTGCTTACTCTGATGTCTGGATTCATGAGCCTGGTAGACACCAACACATGACCCAAAATGGATGGCAGCTAGAATCTATTTGGAAAATTCTGATGAAGATCATGGAATTTTGAAACATTTTCTCAGAGGAAACCACCAAGTCTTACACTAACTTGCTTAGTTAGCAACCTTTACCATTATGATGTTATGCTGGAGGATACATGGTTTTGATTGAGGGGAATGGAGAGGGCCAGAAATCAACAGAATCTCTCTTTGCCCTGGTTATTTTTCAAGGGTTGGGTTCAATTTGTCTTTTCACTTTGAATTTGCGGAATAATCTTGAGAGAGTCACGCTCCTTGGGAAGAGAGCTCTTAGGTGTGAGGTATCCTTAAAGGAACCCATCTGCCATATGTAGATGAAGGATCAGTGTATTGATTTGTATTGATCACATGTATTGATTTGTAGAAACACTGGACATAGGGCAAATGTGTGACCTGGCCTCAGAACATTTCTGCTTGAAACTCCCAATGGGAAATAAACAGCAATCCCTCAAACAAGGGAGACTCCCAGAAATTCACATCTACCTAAGTATTATGCAAGCTCTTCAGAGGTTAAGATTTGCTTTCCCTCAAACCATAGAGTGAGATGGTAAGCGTGAGATTCACCAGCAGATCTAGTTCTTGGCAGTAAAAAAGAAAACATGGCATGGGTTGAGCAACTCTTCTTTCATTTGTGCCTCTATATTTCAGATTGCAGAGAAGGATCACGTCCCAAACCCTACAACAGTTTAAATCCCAAGCATCTTCTGGCCAAACAGTAGTTTATGGACATGCCATCCCCCCCAAGTTTTCGGGGATCAAGATTCACTAAACCCACCATTGTACTGTAGTGTCTGGAACATAAGAAGGAAGTTTCTATAGTGGGAAATAAAGTTTGTCAAGCACAGCATTCTGTAGCTGCAGCATTCTCTACTCCTAAAAACAGCAGCAGCCTCACACCACCAGTTTAGCCTTTATCAGGAGGGAACAATTTCCACTGCATATGGCTCATGCACAGATGAGATGTGGGCACCACGAGTGCAACCAACTCGCACACTTCCACCACTCAGCACACAAAAATTATCCAACGGTGAGGATGATCCTCCATAATGAGACCAGCCCATGGGAGAAAAAGAAATGTGAAATAACCCCGTGCTGTACATTCCAATTTCAGCCAAGAGTAAAACTGAAGCAAATGGCAGGAATTAGATGTTTGCTATGAGGCATGAAGCCAGAGCTAGAAGAATTGCCTCTATTCAGTGTCTCAGCTTTGGAAACCAGGAGTGGATAAACAATTAGACAATGGGTTTGGTGTACAGTTTCACTGCGCTGAGTCACAAGTGGTGGGGATGTATAGACTAGTACTCTTGGAGAACCCATACTTGCATGAGGATGAACTGTAGCACCATCAGTGCTGATCCATGAGAAACAAAGAAACCTGGCAGAGATTGAAAAGCACTCCTTCCCCAAGCCATGGATACCACTTACTTCAAACAACCAGGAATGTCTGCTACAGTTCTCCAATGCCAGCATTAGACTAAACTGCATGGAGTAGTAAACACAGGGAAAACACATTCCAAAGCCCTTTGATGGGCTTAGGGGCAGGAGTGGGGGTGGCCAAAGGAGATTCCTGTACTTTAAGGCCTTGGCAAGTACAGTCTTCAGCCAGACTCGATTGCAATTGTGACTGGCTACTTTATTCACCGATTTCTGTAGACACTGGCCTTCCTCCAGGTACTGATGGGGATTTTTAAGCAGTTTTCCCTTTCCAGCAATACCCCTCATATGCCTCCAGCAGCCATCCCGGGCCTCTGCAACAGCACTGCCGGGCCGCTTGCTGCCCTTCCTGTCACAGCAGTGCCAGCTGAGTACTCCTGTTTTATCAAAATGCCAGGACTTTGGCCAAAGCTTTTAGCTGCTCCTTAAACAAACCCTCAGCTTCAGGTCCCACACCCCCAATAGCACATGCTATAAAAGATAATACTCCTTAAAGCTGGGCTTTGCAGCACCTCTAGGTGATATTTTATTTCCTCTAAAGGGAAAACACTCATGTAGGTATCATCTACCTCATAATGTCAGCGTTCATTAGGTTCTGGTTTGAAGCTGCATTCTACCAGCAGACAACTGGCAATAATGGATATCCACTGCATGATTTAATCCTCTTCCAGTTACTACTTCTTTTCACTGGCTGAGTGTCCTTAAACCTAGAGACAAATATTCATGTATAGCCCAGAACTTATTGTTGCTTGCTGAGCAGCGTTCACAGGATTTCACACAAGATTTCAAAATTTCCTAAATTCGTTCTGTGAGTGGCAATAGGAGAGGGGGAAGAAGAATGCAAATATTTGATACAATTAATTCAGTGTTACACGGAGTCAGAGCCATGCTTCTGAACATCTGATTCAATTACAGACTTGAAACCAAGAATGTGGAACCCATTTTGCTTGTTTTGTATCCCTCATTAGGTATTTGTTACCTACTGCTATCTGCTCAGGGAACAGGATGAGAAAGAACAGACAATATATCCAGTAAATACTGCAATACTCAAGCAATAATCTCCCAAATCCTTCACTTTGTGCCATTTCCTGCTCGTTGGCTCTTGGCTCTGCTCTGTTACAGGTACTCTCAGCTCTTCATTCACTTTTTTACTCCTTCAGCCAGAGGGCTCTTCCCTTGCCAGAGCGCCCTCCTGCTGGCCTGTCTGCACTCATCCGACTGCCAGTCACAGCTGCTCCTGGTGAAGCAGATCACAGGAGCACAACTCCTCATGACCAAGTGGCCTGAAGTGCATTGCACAAAGCTGCTGCACTGACTGGCAGCCCGTCTCACAATGTCTCATCCTCCTCTCTCTTCTCACTGCATATGCCACTTGTCAGATACTGAAAGGAAGTACTTGCTCTCACTTGTAGCACGAGGAACAAAATGCATCACAACCTGTAGGTACAAAGTTGATCAGAAATCACAGTTCTTGTTTTTATTGTTTCTCTTAAGTCTATGAATCCTACAAAGACTGTGTAAAAATAAAAATCATTCCCTGTAACCCTCTATTAGTCTAGAATAGAATCTATTTCTGAAAATAACTGACAACTTGAGGGTTCAATCTCAGTGGAATTCCTAAGATATTATGTCAAAAGGGAACGTAAATACTTAATTACTTTGATTTTTAAAAAATTTTTACCTTATATACAAAAAGAAAAAAAGGCCCAATTACGTAGGCCTCGTGCTCCCAGCCTTCCTAAGGGACCAGGAATGGAGGACCCCAGACTCTAAGGCTCTGCATTAACATTTGTCTTATTACAGAAGCAAGGATTCAATGGGCTGTCAACTATTGAATTTCAATTTCTAGCAAACATATTCAAAACCAGCTCAAGACTACACAACAATCCACGTGATTTAGTAGAGGAATGCAGCAAGTTTTGACCAAAAGATGGCAAGTTTTGTCCCACACCACTCACTTTTTTTTCATTTCTGCATTTTAATGTTGGTTTCCTAAAATACTTTGGGGGGAGGTGTCATGGCAACAAGCACAACAAATGATTTCCTCTTCTGCTGCCCTGAGAAATGATCCTTTTCCCCTCACTGACAGCTACCAGCTAAATTAGGTAATGGGCAGAAGGTTGATAAAAATCAAAGACATTTGTTCAGCCTTTCCAAGCCCCTGACTCACCCCCATCTCTCACTGCAGGTAAGCCAAGCACCAGATGCTCTCCTTCCTCTCTTAGCCAAGAGCCCTGCTCTGAAAGCAGCAAGCCTTCTTCCACTCCAGCACTCACACAACCAACCTTCTTCACTTGCCTCCGTGGAAAACTAAACCTCTTCTTCCTGGTCCTCCACATCCAGCTCTTTAGGAGACAAATGTTTTCCACTACCTTCTCTCCTGTCTGTCTCTCAGCCTCTCTTAGCACCTGCTGAACTGGGAAACACCTGTGTCTCCGGCTTATTTTAACGGCAAGATCTGTAGCAGGTGGGACTTTACCCCCGCCCACAACAACTACCAGAACTGCACTGCTTCCAACTCCAGAAGTCCCAGGCTTCCTAGGGGACAAGAGCCTTTGCAGAACTATTCTGCAGAGCCTGAAATCTCTGTTATCAGAGAATTAAATAGGCAGTCTTAGTTGATGGGTTATCTGTGGATAATCCATATAACAGATGCAACAGAATGCTAAAACTCCACTGTGCTAATTGTTCCTCTTCTGTCTCTGACCCACAGCCCTGGGGTTTGCACCAGCTTGCTGGAAAGGTGCACTTCTGCAAATACTTAATCAGACCTAAATTAAATAGAGTTATGGCAGAAGGGAAAGAGGGGTGTTAAAAAGAAATTGGAAAATTAAAGAAAGGTGACATGGTGAGCCTATTCTAGATAGCAGGAAACAAGAGAAATTAGATTCTTCTAGCAGTTTTCCCACTGAATGCAAAACTGTTGGACTTCCCTATTCTTAATATTGCATAGACTATTCACAGGAAATATTCCTACAAGGTAAATGCAGTCTTCACTTAAGCAAGATTTACAGTCAGGCTTTCACAGCCTTCCCTCTCTCGACTGTCAGAGCATTTTTATTTACCACATGGAACATGCTAATTAACAGTGTGATGTTTTATTGCTCAAATTCTCTGAGACATCCTCCATAGGCTTTGTCTGTAATTGTGCCATTTACTTACTACAGTGCATTACATCTCTGGAAATGTACAGGAACAGTGTGTGTGCAGAATACAATGGGCACTTTGTACAGCAGAGCTAATCCTCTGGGTTACAAGCAGTGAGCTCCAGGGATGGGAAAGGCCCCCTAGGAACCCTGTATCCTTGCCCCATGGTTCACTCAGATTAAGAATGCTTTTTGTGTTTTTAATTATGTCATTCACTACTTACATAAAGTCCTTCTAGTAATCGCCACAAAAGATGGTGCATAGTCCATAACATGTATGATGTATCTCCTGAAAACAGCTTTGAAAAATTCAGAGATCTGGGATAGAAGATGGTTTTCCAAACCGAGGATAGTGTCTGCACTAAGTATCTCAAAGTGACTCTTTGCTGCTGCTGTTATATTTTACATACTTAGCCTTCTCCTCCCCCCCTCCCCTTTGTTTTCTTGTGTTTTCTCCCTAATTGAATTTATTTGCCTTAGTTTTTCTTTTTTTGTTCTCTGGATGCTTGCTATTTGAGCTGACCCATGCAGTGGAGAGCCACCAGCTCTACTCCCTGCTTGTGTGAGAAACTCTAATGTCCTACTTCAGAAAAACATTGTTCATTTTGGTGGACCTTAAGGACACAATTAGGCTGCCCTTGCTGAATACAGCTCTTTCCAAACCAGGGACTCTGCTAGGAGCACAGCTTCTAGGAAAAAAGCCAGACCTGAGAAGTAAAAAGGCCTCACTGGTGGCAGGCAGAAGAGTTGGAAAGAAGAGCCCCAATTAAGGTGAGCACCTGGTGGACTCCTTCCTGCCCAAAGGAAACCACAACTGGCCTGCGCTTTCACTAAGGGTCAGCTGCTGTTAACTGCCTCATCGTGCTTGTTGCTTCCTCATCTGCAGGTTTCTCACCTGGGGAATCCCCTAGCCCAAAGAAAATCTGTTGTTCAGAGAGGAGCTAGAGAGTCAGCACTGTCTTTGTGCAGCTACTTTCAAATACAAAGGCATCTACACTTCTGTGGGTTCTGTGAGCTCCAGCTAGAGGGTGTGTGCTCTGACTCACAGTATTGTAAAACACACATTAACACTTTTCACCCAAACAATGGCATCAAGTGTATTATTTAGTATTTTCACTATATAATCACTAAAGCATTTCCATATGTTATTAAGTATCATCACATTCCAATCTGAACTGCCTGTATGGGATTACTTCTGAAAGGTATTGCAAGTTACAACATTGAAACACAAAGAATGAAAATAAAATTTACCTTACTTATTAAATGATGATTTATAATTTACAAACAAGTGCTGTCATGGCACTGTACTAATTACTGCAACAAGTAATTAAGCCTGCATCCTTATTTTGTCTGTACAAGATTTCTGTTGCAAGCCTCAGCCTTCATAGTGCAGCTGAAAAACTAGGCACTTATGGGAGAAGGACACAAACATGTCCTAAGTGACTAAATGAGATTATATAATGATGTTATTTCTCTTATTCTGAGACACAGCATGGCAGTTCTGCACTATGGAATAAATACACTGTTATCAGAAAGGCCCAGTTAGTTCCCCAAAAAGCATCCCACTCACTGAAGAGATTTATTGTGAATTTTTTAATATCTAGGTTTCTTGGAAAATGCATGACATCATGTGCCTCACTCACTGTGCTTTGTTCAGCACTTGTGCTATGCAAAATCATCAAAACTGTTAAACAGTCAGCCCTACCCCGTGGCGTTTTGCTGTCACCACTGTGGGACAAGCAGACCCTTGTTCTGGGCTGTTGTTGACCACAGTCATGGTTCAGATGAGCCCTGACGTCTCAGCTGGACAGAAGAGCACTGGCAGCTGTGGGACAAACACACGCAATTAGCCAGCACCTGCCATGCACAGCACTCCCAAGCCTCATTCACAACATTAAGCTGTCCTCTGATAAGGAGGCTACTAAAGACAGAGCAACTACACTGGCGAGAACGACAAATTAGACAAGCAACTGTTGCATTGCCTGGATATTATTAGTGAAGCACAGTATAGCCCAGAAATTAAATGCAATGTTACTAAGGGAAATCTCCCGTTCCTCACAGGTACAGGCAGAACTAACTGCAGAGATGCTGTAGGTTCTGCTGCACGTGTTTGGCATAAAGAAAAGAGAGGGTTTGAGAAGAGCTACTCAGAGATTGCACCAAAAAGCTAAGGTGGTTACTGTTACACAGACCACTAAACCTTTCATTCCTTTTAGCTCCAGCAGGGATCCCAAGTTCATTGTCCACTTGAAGTACACAGGTAAGGCTTTGTCCTAAATCTAAATGACTATCAGCATGTTATGTGCTCTGCTGAATGCCACTGAACTCATCCTCTTACTGAACAAGGTTTTTCTTTTTTTTTTAAACACACAAACCACCAAAAAGGAAATTAATCTTCTCAGGCAGGCAATGAATATTCCCACTGTAGAATGCATTGAATCACTTAACTGCACAGAACACAAGCCCATTGCTTAGCAGACCTAGCCAGACCACATTTTCCACTACATTTTTATTTTGAAAACAGCTGAATGCACAAAACAAAAGTCAGTTTCATTCCCCAAGTAAATAATCTGGGCTAAGAGTAAATCAACCAATGCACTTGGAAAACTATCAGTCTCTACTCTAAACACATTCCAGTTAGTGCTATTTGAGCCCTTCTCTGTTTGTTTTCCTTGAATCTGAGTGAATGCATTTGATTCTGGTGAATGATAAGTCCTCTGAAGAGCTAACTAAGTCCACATTTATTTTTTCAACATTTACTCAAAGTAAATTCTGGATTACATAATTACTCTGAAGCAGTATAAAAAGATGCACTGGAAATCCATGCTGCCAGTGCTCTCCTATGTCAGTTATATTCAGGAAATGGAACTACTGCACGAATTGGGAAACTAACCAATAAAACAAATGGCAAATTTTCAGTCACCTGTCTGCAAACCATCTGCACACCTAGAATTCCCCAGGACAAAGTGTGAATAGTGATAAACAGCAAACCATGTTTGTGATATATCCACAGGCAGGCTCAACAATAAGCAAATAGGTCTGTAGGAAGATGAAATAAAGAAAAACTATTTCCTAGGCTAATCAGCATGGGATAACTTATGCCCAAAAAGGGGAAAATTCTGCTGCAGCTTCCCATCCTCACAGACAGGGACCTGTCCTCTAGCCACTTACCTGTTTTCAAAGGACATCTACGACATTACTTGTTTTTATCACTTGAACTCACAGAACAAGATGAAAATGTATTAAGTAGAAAACAGACATGGAATTGAATAAGCCCAGCTTCCGTAACAAAAAAACCCACAACAACCAACCAACCAACCAACCAAGAGGAAGTAGGACCATACAAAGGAGACTCCAGAAATTAGGCTCTGGATTTTTATATTTTTTTCCTTGAGCAAAATTTATGTGGTGACTGCACTGGTTCCTCTGTAGTCTAATGTGGTCCAGATTTTCTTTCCTTTAATTCAAAAACATGTGCTTGAGTAGTTCATGCTAAAGTGTTACAGGCCAGGTACCTTTGATTTCAGTCATATAAAAACCAGGATTGTATGCTAAGGACTCTGGAGATTTACAAAAAATGCAGCAACAATCTCACCAATCATTTAAGGAATGAGAGGAAGAAGTTTTAGGGCTCACCTTTACTGTACATAGCCATTTGCACCAAGAAGCTATTTGGTAAATCTTACTTTGCAGAAAGATGGCCCATTCTCCTCCTAAACATGGGATGATCAGCTTGAATGACAAATGCTGGAAACTTAGGATAACTCCTAGGGAAAACCATTACAGTGAAGAATCACTCCTGATCCTGAAAAAGCCTATTTAAGTCTGAGCTAGTGAGATAATCACTGATATGGTAAGCCTTTCCTGAAGGACATTAGGTGATTTCAGATGTCTACAGTATATGGATCAGTGTGCAAGTCATAGAATCACAGAATCATTTAGGCTGGAAAAGACCTTTAAGATCATCCAGTCCAATCTTTAACCCAGCACTTTCAAGCCCACCATTTAACCATGTCCCTAAGTGCCACATCAACACATCTTTTAAATTCCTCTAGAAGTGGTGACTTAACCACTTCCCTGGGCAGCCTGTTCCAATGTCTGATAACCCTTTAAGTGAAGAAATTTTTCCTAATATCCAATCTGAACCTCCCCTAGTGCAACTTGAGGCCATTTCTTCTTGTCCTTTTGCTTGTTATTTGAGAGGCTGACACCTGGCTACACCCTCCTTTCAGGGAGCTGTAGAGAGCAATAAGGTCACCCTTGAGCCTCCTTCTCCCCAGGTGGGAAACTAAACACCCCCAGCTCCCTCAGCTGCTCCTCATCAGACTTGTGCTCCAGACCCTTACCCAGCTCTGTTGCCCTTCTCTGGACTCACTTCAGCATCTCAAAGTCTTTCTTGTAGCAAGGGGCCCAAAACTGGATACAATACTCACCAGTGCCGAGTGAAGGGCACTGTGCACTGTACTCAGGTAACGCATTCTGAGAAAGAAACATTTCCAGAGCTCAAAGGGAATTACTCTCATATAGCTCAATGTAGCACACAGGCCTACTTCAGAACAAGTTCTTAGGTAGTAAACTGAACTACTCTCAGCTTAAGGGGAAGAAACCACAGCCAGAATTTACAAAATGGATGTTGAAGGTCTCCAAAACTACACTAAATGAGCCCAGTTTTCAAAATGTCTTTGAGCCCAATGCACTCAGAAATGGAGAGCATTGATATGGCTTTGCAGGGACACACTGGACAATGGGGAAACTTGTGGGCCAGCTCCCAGAGTGCCAGCTGGTATAGCTCATGCTTCTGTGTCGTATGACATGCCCATCTTTCCCCCTTTGCCTGGCTTTCCTGGAAATATCTCTAAGTTCCTGCACAGTGCTTAGTCATATGAGTGATCATTTCTGTACTTCACTCTACAAACTGAGCTTTTTTGTAGTTTGATGACACATTTCCACAACTGTCCTCTGCTATAGAGGTATGATCTATCTTCTGCGCCAGGAACTGACTCAGGAGAGGAGAACATACTGTCATGTTAAATGATGTCACTGTCACCTAGTGTTCCTGAAAAAACCCCAAGAGAACTCTCTGAAGTCTATCTGCATATGACACATAACATCTAAATTGCATGTCTAGCACTTAATCCATTTATTGACATAAACTATGCTGGCAAAAAGTATTTGCTTTTAGGGTGTCAGCAAAACCTGTGCCCAGCACCCTGTGTCTGGGCATTTCTGAAAATGGAAGGATCAGATTCTCATCCAATACACAAAGGTATCCTGGTTCTCATTCTACAAGAAAGTTGCTTGGTTGGACTTCAAGGTGCCTTTTTCTAGTTTATATTACCTTCCTGCATGGATTAAATTTGGGCATCTGTGAATTACTATGGGGTAACTCATCCTATCTCCATCAAAGTATCTGGATTTTAGGCATCTGTAGGGCTGATACTCAGGTGTCAGTATGTAGGTCTCAGGGTTACTGTAAAGATGAAGAGAAGTCATAACACTGTCATGAAAGTGAAAGATGCCAGCACAGTGGAGCAGGAGACATGGGCCAGATGCAGGTCTTGTGCTGATAGTGCATATAGTGCAAACATGGGCAATAAACACGAAAAGGAGGAGAGAAGAGCAAGTCTCTGCTTCATAAACAGTTTCTGTTCATAAGGAATCATACAAATGCTGCATTTAAGAGACTACATGTGTTAAATACATAAGAGACAATGAATCACAGGGTTTACAGTAATAAGGCAGTGAAGCAGTGTGTGTTCACAGATGAGAAAGGCTGGCTTAGCTTCTCAGGCCCTGTTTCTGGGAGCAGGCTAAATCTGCTGGCTAAATCTCCTTCGCAGAAGAGGCAATAAAAGTTCTTGGCTGCAGAAGAACTGACAGTGGTTCCAAAGGCAAAAAAAAGAAAAAGTCAACTCAGGCAAATCTCCCATTGCTGACAAGAAATCCACAGCAGAGTAGGAATCACCGAAAGCGGTGGGTTGGACCAGCCAAAACAGAGCACCAGGACACTGCCCAGGGGAGGCAGGATCAGGAAAAGGGACCAGTTTTCATAGAGAGGACACAGTAGTAGGAGACTAAGTCCCACAACAGGTGCTCCCTCACTCTCCCCACAGTGGGATGAGGGAGAGAACTGGAAGGGCAAAAGTAAGAAAACTTGTGTGTAGAGATAAAGACAGTTTAATCAGGAGAGGGGGAAACCAAACCAAACCAAAAAAAAAAAAAAAAAAGAAAAACAAATGATATGAAAGCGACCACTTACCACCAGCAACACCAATACCCAGCCAGTTCCCAAGCAATGGCAACCCCTGGAAAACTCACCCCAGCCTCATTGCTGAGCATGATGTTGTAGAGTATGGAATATCCCTTCAGTCAGCTGGGGTCAGCTGGCCTGGCTGTGTCCCCTCCCAGCCTCTTGCCCACCCCCAGCCTCCTCACTGCAGGGGCAGAGTGAGAAATGGAGAAAGCCCGGACACTGTGTAGGCTCTGCTCAGCAGTAGCTAAAACATCTGTGTGGTATCAGCACTGTCTGGAGACAAATCCAAAGCACAGCACTGTCCAGCTGCTGTGAAGTAAATTAACCCCATCTCAGGCAGACCCAGTACAGGGACCCACTCACACCCACTTAAAGCTGACTGAACCTTGTCAACAGCCATTATCCCATGTTCAGCCTCCAGCTGCACTTGAGTAATGGTTTCCAGTGGAGCGGAATTCAGGCTTGGGTGCCTCACTCTCTTCAATGAATCAGTAACAGACAGATTCACTTATTTTACACAAAACTCAGGGAGCTGACTTGCACAGCTTACACAGAAGGCTGTGTGGATAGATGGACAGACCACACACCTGGGCTAGTGACCTAGATGCAGACTAAAGACAAGAATAAAAGGAAGTTTTACTGCACAAAGGCCAGTGAAGCTGAAATCTGTGCTGATAAATCTTTTAAAAAGGACACCCATTGAAACACTCTGTGTTTGTGCCACAGACCTGGGTAACACTCTTGAAGCTGGACACACTGCAAACGCCGCTGGATTTGATTTTTGCCAAATGGCAGGGCACTCCTACCCTGGGGAACAAATTTTGCAGTGGTGGGATCTCATAGACCCATCTACATTCAGACTCTTGAAATGGATCAAAGTTTCCCAGTTAAGTGGACATTTTGGGTTAACAGTTTATTCCTTCAGTGGCAATTTATAGGAAAAGCAAATATACAGGTCACATGAGCCTGCTGAAAACCAGTTACTTTTACTTTACATATCACAAGTTACAGGCTCATATAGACACAACAACCACCCACATGCACTTGGCCACTTTTTCAGCAACCTCATAACAACCTTCTAACATCAGAGGTCTCTGAGCAATCTAGTTCCTTGTCATTCAGTCTCTGAATCTCTCTCTTTAGCTGACCTTTGAATCAAGCAGCAACAAAACAGATTTATCTCCTTCCCCCACGTCCTACATTTTCTCCACCAGCAGTATGTTTATCCTCCCCTTAAAAGGAAAGAAAAAGGCTAAGCAGAGGTGCTTTTAGGTATAATTTGCAGTTACCTTGCTAAGCTCTCATCAGCCTCATCATGTAATCACCTCCCTTGAATCTCCATTACATCCTCACCTTCATGTCCAGATTCAGATTATAAATAATGTTTTGCCATGGAAAGTAGCCATTTTCTTACTCATGCAGGTTCCACTGGGATGCACAGCTACCCAGAAATACACAGTATTTCACCATCTCATTATGCTGTCTGAAAGAATTTCTTTTGTTCTTTGCAGTGACTCAACTGAGAAGCAGAAGAAAAATTGATAGAACTCCCTATCCCAAATTCAGTTTGCAGTCTCACACAAACATACCAACTGCCCAATAGCAAGCATTATTCATCAATTGTACCCAAACATTGTATCTTTTTGTAATGATTCTGCCACTATAAAATGCTGATTTTTCAACACTGACTACTTCAGTAGGCTTAACATATTACTCACCTGACATAATATATGCTTCAGAAAGCATATTGCAAAAATATCCAGCTTTTTTTGAACTATTTTGCAGTGGTGTTTTCACCTGTGAGTCACTGCTGACTTGCAAGCATGAACGTGAATGAATGTTATACAACTTTTACTGAATAAGCTACTGGATCAATTCACTCATCTGAGCACGTCCTGATGACGTGTTGGTATTTTCTGTGCTTTTGAATGAAAAGAAGCTTAGGAAAAGTGACAACATGCAATATTCACACATTGCAAAAAGCACAGAGAAGTTAAGAAACAGAAATAATAAATGGGTAAATCATAAAAGACCAAAACCAACACTGAAACGAGTTAAACCGAGCTCAAAGTAATGATTCTGTGGATCAAATCCAGTGGAAGTGATTATACTCAATACATGGCTTTTAACTTCATCACTTTCTGCTTCATAGCTGGCAAAACTTGACAGAAGTCTGGTTACAGAGTGAAAATAGAGGAAGTAATTATTTTATGTTTTACCTTCCCATGTTTGCTGTACCTTAACCTGAACACCCTCCTTTTCTTTGGTAAGCTTTATTCAACTTGATGTTGCATTTAAAAGAAGTTATTTTCTTTTTCTGACCCAATTCCTCACAAATACATGGCAGGTGGAGAAGTGGATGTCATCCTTTCAAGTTCTATGATTTTCTTATGGCAGGAAAGCTACAATTCCCAATATTCTGAAGTTTTTACATCAACAGTTAGAACGCCCTTTACTGGTGCAGCTGCTGACTTCTTATGATTGGATATCTCAGAACCACTGCCCATCAGACGTAACTCCTTCACTTGGAAGTTTTTCATCTTGTGTTACAGACCACTGACCTACAGCTTGGCTCTCAACAAATTGCTCTTCTGTAAAGTAGGATGAACAGCAACCTTATGGAAATTAGAAGACAGAAAGGTAAAAGGAAGATAAAAAAGGAAATTAACAGCAAAAATCCTGAATGTTTACTTGTGGGTCACCAGTTCAGAGGTCTGACCACTGCAGAAAAGCAGGTCTGTAACTGGAAATGAACCAAGACATTCTTGTGCCTCAGCTGCAGAGGTCAGGCGCACGATGGAACAGGCCTGCTTGGTGTATTCAGTGATATGGATCACTGTGCAGCCTTTTAGGATGACCAGCTGATCATTACTGCAAAAAAACCAGTGCTACCATCTTAAAGAAGTCCGCTTTTCCTGCTTCGTGACTGAAAGAAACCAGAGAAATAGGCCTCTACAGCCTCTTATATGACATTTCTTTGATCACAGCTGTCTCAGAGGTTGTCTGTAAAAAAGAATGCCATGAGCACAGCAACTGCAGGTGTCTCCTGTGATCTTCTAAGCACTCAATGTATGACAGCTGAAGCAGAAACTGAATTTCAGTTTGCTGCTCACAAAGGAGGGCTTGACTTCTGTCTCTGGGCTTTCCAGTGTGGAAGAGGCAGTGCCCAGAAGCCACAGAACCCTACAAGCATATAAGGCACCCCACAGCCCCCAATCAGTGTTGCCACTTAGAAATTCACAAGCATTATTTGCACACACAGTGGCTTTGATGATTCTGTGGATGGTCTCATTGTGTCCTCCCAAGAAATCCATTAAAATGGATTCAGTTTCTATACAATATCATTGGTGCTCCCTTCTAAGATCTAAACTATCATTTCATGCTTTGTGACAGAAAAGGACTAAGCACTGAACAACAAATGTGCTTCCTTTTGTTTCTCAGCTTTCAGCATTTTCCACAAAGATACAACATTACCCAGTAGATACCAATTCACTCAGACCAGTGGCAGGGA
>QWTY01015405.1:12167-23869 GCA_008033365.1 Pseudorectes ferrugineus | reverse complement strand
TCAAAGGTCGGGCCCGGCCGGGCTGTGCGCGGCTCCGGGGGTCGGTGGGGGTGGGCGGCCCGGTGCGGCCCCGCACTGTGAAGGGCTTCTGCCGGGCGGGGAGGGCTGGACTCGGGGTGCGGGGCTTCGAGCTCGAACCCCGCTGGTGTCTGAGGGAAGCTGCGTGTGCGGTGTGGGGAAGGGAAAGCTGTGTTGTCACCGGTGCATAGAGTGAGTTTACAGCCCGTTCCTGGGGGCATTCAGAGCCCATTCCTGAGGGTATTCAGAGCCCGTTCCTGGGGGCATTCACAGTCCATTCCTGAGGGCTGTGCAGCTCTTTGAGCCCCCGAGCCTCTGCGGCACTGGGGGAGCTGCGTGTCACCCCCAGCACCTGGAAAAGATTCCTGTGTGTTGTCAGTCTCGTGTGTGTTCCCATCTTCTGGGAGCTTTCCAGAAAACCCAACCTGCTCGTGGAGAAGGATGCACAGAAAGTGTTTGTAAACTCCTTCCTTTTTATGAGAAGTCAAGGAAAGCTCGCTCGGTGGCTGAATACTCGTCTTGTTTTTCACTTGATGCTGGTGATTGCAATCGGAGGGAGCTGAAACTGGGCAAAAGGTTGGGCCAACGCTAAACATTGAGCAGAAACTTTGCTACGTTCTCTGCAGCCTGCAGCGTGCTAAGGCAGCAATTTGGTGTTAGTTTTCCATTCTGGGTTTATTTACCCCATTTTCAATGGCTTCAAGCAGCTTTAAGGTGGGGTGTCCCAAGCTGACTACTGGGGAGAGGACTGTAGTGTGATTTTACTGAGTTACAGTAGCTCTGTTTGCTGGGATAATAACTTATTTTTCCTCCTGTTTTCAACTGCTGAGAGAGTTACAGTCTGTGATGGAAAAAACAGCAGTGTAAAGATACAAATATTATTCTTTGCTGTGGAAACCTGTGAGTTTTGCTGAGAGGAAGCTGTTCCCTACCTTGTATGGAAATAGTACAGCAAGCAGCAGCTCCATAGCAATTCCAGCTTGACTTTCTTCTTTTTTTTCTGGACAGTAAAGTGGGAAGTCATGGGATGAGGCAGTAAGCATGGGAAATAAAATGTTTGACTTCTAGGGTGATAATATGTCAATGAAACACATATATTTTTATTGAAATGGCAGAAGTTGAACAAAAAGCTGCTTGACAGAATTCAAATGCCAGTCAAGTACTTGCAGAGTTTTATTACAAAGGGCATTCATAAAATGACTTAAACTTACGGGCATACAAAGGAAAAGAAAAATGGCTAAATTAAGTACAAGTAATGGAGTCATAATACCTCTTTCTGCCGACACTTATCAGTAGTGGATTCAACCCCGTGACAATCTGCACAAAGGTAATCAGGTAGTTTGGGTGGAGAGGGAAATTGGGGACCCCAAAGCCCTTGCACATATTGTTGCATAATTACTTAGATTCTCAATTAGGTCATGCCACCCTTTAAGAGTGGTTTCAAAGGAGCTCTCAAACTTCCTTCCTGCTGTATCAGTGTATAGATGAGCTGGGAACAAGTGTTGGAAATCAAACTTTCAGATTGGAAAGTTCATAAAAATTCCTCTTAGGGCCTATGAGAGGCTTTCATGTGCAGAAGAATGACGTGGGTGTTAGAGCAGCAGGTTTGATGGCTCTGGGTTGTGTATTTCATGTGTTGATCCATTAAATACACAATAAATGATAGAATAAATAGACAAAGTTTTTCCATGTTTACGCTGAATATCTCATCATGGGGGTTTTATTCCCCTGAAAGACCTGTGTTTCCTGACCAGATTTTTTACTTCCAGCAAACAACATAGTGAACGTTTGGCTCCCAGGCTCCCTATCCCAGCACTACTGAAACTCACCGTGGTATTTATGTAGTTAGCCAAGGGCTCTGTGGAAATGAAAATTTAAACTTTGGGTGCTGATCTTGATTATCTGAATTCGTTTAGGTCTGCTGACTTGGGTGACAACCTGCTCACCAGGCCCGGACAACCCACGGTGGCACGAATCCCTCCACCCATTTTGCCAAGACCATCCCAGCAAACGGGAAGCAGCAGCCTGAGCACTTTCAGGCCAGCCTATAGCAGTTCTTTTTCTCCAGCCTATGGTTCATATGGCACCTCTTTCTATGGAAGCTATAGTCCCTACAGCTATGGCTACGGAGGGCTGGGCTATAACCGCTTCTGTGCCGATGGCATTCCTCCCAGCAGGTTCGTGCAGCAGGCTGAGGAGAGCAGCAGAGGTGCCTTTCAGTCCATCGAAAGCATCGTGCATGCCTTTGCCTCGGTCAGCATGATGATGGATGCAACCTTCTCAGCTGTCTACAACAGCTTCAGAGCTGTGCTGGATGTGGCCAACCACTTCTCCCGCCTCAAAATTCACTTCACCAAGGTGTTCTCAGCTTTTGCTCTAGTGAGAACTATAAGGTACCTCTACCAACGCCTGCAGCGCTTGCTGGGTCTGCGGCAGAGCTCTGAGAACGAGGATTTGTGGGCTGAGAGTGAGGGCAAAGTAGCTCGTGCTGGCCTTGAAGACAAGGTGGCTAACTCTGCAAAATCCTGGCCCATTTTCTTGTTCTTTGCTGTTATAATGGGAGGCCCCTACCTGATTTGGAAGCTGCTTTCTACATACAGTGATGAAGAAACAGGTAAAGATGACCTGCAGCACCAGAGAAGTGCAGCATGCATTGTTCCTTTTGTTGTTGCCTGTATAGTGATTAATCTCACACCACAGCAATGGTAATTAATAGATACTGGGGCACAGGACTGAATTTTACACATGTGGTGCAAGTGACAGCCTGCCTGTTGTTGAGTTAGGATGTGGTTTCATGCTGAGGCTTTCTCTGATTCCAGAATCATGGTTCCTCTCTATTTCTGGTTCCTTCCTATGAGATCTGGCAGTTTGGGTTGGGTGGGAGAATTGTTGGTTGGATTTACTCAACAAATCATGCTTTGCTTGTTACTTCTGTCTCTTCTCTATTGGAAGAGTTTTAGCAAGGAAGTTAAAGTGTTTTCTTCATTTTCCTTTGAAAACCACACCCAGCTTTGTAACTCAAAGCAGATAAACTTGTGATTTGTGTTTGAAAACAGTGTCTAGCAACTGGGCGAGTGGAGAAGATGACCATGTGGTTGGAAGAGCAGAATATGATTTCAATGCTCTCTCTGAAGAAGAAATTTCTTTCCGTGCTGGTGACATGCTAAGATTAGCACCCAAAGGTAAACTTTAAATTTTGTGTTTATTTCCTAATCACATGGGAAGTAAGTTATACTGTAAGAGTCTGAAAATTAAAACAAAAAACCCCCAAACCACTTTATTTGACCAAATTCCTCATCCACACTGATTTTTTTCTCCCCATTAAGTGATTACTTGCATTATAATAAAACTTACTGAGTAGTTTTGTTCAGTTTTCTTGAATTGTTTTGTAACTTGATGCTGTTGCATTCTCTTCTTCAGAACAACAGCCCAAGATCCGTGGTTGGCTTCTGGCTAGTTATGATGGCCAAACAACAGGACTTGTGCCAGCTAATTACATCAAAATCCTGGGCAAAAGAAGAGGTAGGAGAACAGTGGACCTGGAAAGGATTACGGAGCAGCGGCCAGCCTTTCCCAGCACAGCTGTCAGAGGAGCCCCTGCTGCTGTGACTTTAGAGGAGCAGGAGGCTGCTTTTGAAACTGTTTTTGCTGGAAGTAGCAAAGTTCCCCTTGCGTCGGACTCCGCTGTGGCTGGTGGAGAGAAGCAGGAACTCTGATGCACTTTGATCAACAAAGCAACTGAACTGTGCTTTCTTGATACCACGTAGGGTTTGTTGAAAATCTGGTTTGTAGTGGGACACTGGTGGGTCTGTACCAGTTATTGCTGCTACTGGCTGGTGAAGGGATGGAGAAATGATTGCTCAAATTTGTGGTATTTATTTTTGACTCACCTAAGGCTGTATGGCAGTGATTCTATCCAACCACCTGGCAGCAACTCTGAGATCTTGTGATAGGAGAAGTGAGGCATTTATAAAAAAGCAAACAAAAGAAAAAAAAAATAGGGACTGCCATTCTTGTTTAGGAGACAAATTAACACCCAGTCTTCGTAGGAGTATTGGCTCGACAAGAAGCCTCTTCAATAGATGTGCAAAGGGAAGATTGATTTCTGTAAGATGTCCTCCAAAACTTCACACTCCGAACCATAAAGGAGTAATAGCACATTGTCTCCCTCTGAAAGGAGGGAGAATTGCAGGAGATTTACACAGTTGAATAGTTAGAAGGTTTAAGTTGCTTTTCATAAGAGGTAGGGTTCTGTCATAAAGAACTTAGCTCTTAGAAAAAAGGAACTTGGGAGGAAGGGAGGAGAAATGAAGTTTACAAAGGGAGAGCAGTGAGGCATCACCAGTAGTTCCAGCCATTCTCTTTTGGTTTTTTATTAAAAGACATTAGAATAAAGGGTATTCTGCAGTCAGGCACTCATTAGCTGTTACTCCCTTAAGTAACTTCGCATCACTCTTAGCCGTTTTGTGTTGTAGCCTGTTAGCTGCCTATCCACAGTCTATCAGCTGCCATCTGCATCTCACCTTATTTCTGTTCTGTATTGATTTTGTATGAGTGTCAAAATATCTTATCCTGCGTTTTTGAGCAGTAGGAAAGCCTTGAGTAGGGGGAAGTTGAAAGCAATTGGAGCATCAAAGAAATAGTAACATTTCTTGCTTAATTGTCTCAGAGAAGGTCTTGGAGTTGGACAAACTTCTTATGCTGTCTTTCAGGTGGTAAATTTTGCATCTGCCCATAAAATTTGAGGGCTCCAGTTTATCAAAAGCCATAAAAATATTAAGACTGTTCAGAGTATTTTCTTCAAATGGGTGTTTGAGAATTCTGTCTTGAAATACTGTTTTGGTTTCTTGTTAAATGAAGCAAAGATAATTAAAACTTTTTTTTCCTTGTAGTATATATGTATAACATGTTGAACTTCTGAAGGTTACGCCAGTGGATTAAATAACTAAGTTTGTCTTAATCATTAAAATAGCTGTTTTATTTTAAAGGTACTCGAAAATATAAGTAGGGCACAGGCCTTTGCTTAATTGATTGAGTAGTTTCAGTTTGACCATTCCCACAGGGATCTTCCACACCCATTATGTGGTAACAAAGCTTTCAGTATTTATATTTTAATTGCATTTGCTGGCCTTGGGTTCTTACAAGTCTGTTCAACACAACAAAACTCTAAAAAAACCTGAAATGAGCACAATTTTATCAAGGTAGGGTGTCTGAAAAGACAGATATTATACTGGAACCTTGATTTTAAAGTAATCTCTGAATGCCTGTTGCTAATGAATAGAACATGAATTTAAGTGGTTGTGCTCAGGTATTGGGAGATGGTGATTAGAATAATTTATAGTAAATTGTTAGATTTTCAAGTGCAAATGTAAAGGAAAGAGTAATGTAAATGTAAAGGAAAGGGCAAATGAGAAACTTGAAAATAAGTTTAATAGGTTTAAAACAGAACATGTTCCTGAGACATTGCCCTGTGTAGCAGGGCATAGAAGAAAATTATCTGTATTTGAAAATTATATCTGTTGTTGAAATGAAAACAGCAAAAAAAAATCTGAAATCTTAAATATAGAGAGGCAAAAGGGGGGAGGGGGGTATCAAGTGTACAGTTCTGTGTGCAGAGTGTGTCCCTGGAGGGAATTAATTTACTGTCCTGAGATGTAATTAATGGACTGTCAGCCTCTCTTGTGTCAGTGAACGATTTCAATCAGAGGAAGGGTCTTTAAATGAATGAATAAATAAACCACAACCTTTTTTTTCTTTTCGGTAGAGTATCCATTCAGGCAGATTTTTTGGTTTTCTGGCTGGTTTTTTCCTGTTTTCTCTTCTGTTTTCTGGCTCAGAACAAGTTGAGAAGGCAGTGCCATGATGTTTGTTGGAATGTTTTAAGTCTTATTTTTAGAAAGACAATTTTAATTTCACTTCCAGGTCATACTATTTTGATAACAATTCTTTTAGAGGAAGATAGGTTATTCTTACCTGAGTTGTCTTTATATTTGTTTGACTTAGCCTACAAGTCACTGTCATCACTGTATCTATTAAATCTCAACAAGAATTTTGGTCCTTTCAATCTTGCAATTACTTTAATTGGAAAAGGAGGCTCTGAGGAAATCAAGTTAGTTATTTAACTCACCATTAATTGTACTGATTGCAGGAGGGTATTAAAGTTCACTGAAGTAAAATATACACTACAATTCACTGTCTGTTTCTGTCCATGTGTCAGGCTGCAGAAAAAAGACCTAAATGAACACTGGGTGAAAAGGAAGGCTGGTGGACAGGCTGCTCGAGACTTGCACAACTTTAGCAAGGGGAGAAGACCAAAAGGAGCAGGTGTGGCTGCAACAGGAGAGTGTAGAAGAGGAGATCAGAAAAGAGAGGTTGTTGAAATATTGCCTGACTTAAGCATTAGGCAATCAGCTCTTATTTTGAGGTCTGTACATACTAAGTTACCTTTATGTTATTCTTTGGAATTATTTATATACCTGGAGCAGACTTAGAAGTCTGTAACAGAGCTTTGACATCTGTTTATATAAGGTTTGAGTTTATTCTTACTTAAATCTTACTGATCCTGTTTATAGAGCAACTATTTTCTGCTTGAATATGTGAGCTACTGACAAATGCCACTTCTGAGTGGTTCTCTGGGTGCAAACAGAGCATGAACATGCACAGGGTTGAAGCTTTGTTCAGCTTTCTGAATAATAAATTTAAATTACTCTGTTTGTCTAGTAAAATTGGCCACTTTGCACAGATTCAAAAACTCATCCTTGTGTGGAATTAGACTCCATCTGGAATTTTAAGGTTGTTCTGACTCACTTGGCGGTCTTGGTGAAATTTACTAATGAGGTGAATACAAAGCTAATGCAGTTTCTTACAAATCAGATCTGTTTGCAATGAAATTCTTCCAGAAGGAGGTGCAAACTTGGAAACCAGCACAGGGATTTCTTGATGCACCAGTGTAGAAATACTCTTGTCTGCAATCGTGGCAGAACTGTACTTGTTTTGCAAAACATAACACAAAAAGTTACGTTCTTATGTAACTCCTTGCAGATTTTTATCCATGCAGGTGTGGCCCAAGTGTTGAGATTGGTGAGCATTTTTGGGCTGTAAAGGCAAGTAGTAATTGTGTGTGTCCACAGGTGGTGAGACACATCCTTTTCTCTTCTCCTTGTATCTTGGACTGGTTCTTCTGCAGAGCAATTTGAAGCAGCTTTGGGCTGCTAAATCTGTCCCCTGGGTTCTGCGGCCACATGGAGCTCAGCCTTTAAGCAGCTGGATAATCTCTCCTTGAAACAAATGTACTGGTGTAACTGGTTTGACTGGTAACAGAGGCATGATGTCAGTGCAGGGCACCCCTGCATCTTTTCTTACCTGCTTTGAGCTACTGAAGTTGCCTGAATTTCACAATAGTCACAAAACTCTCAGACTCGAGCAAATGGCAGGGATTATTTATGCTGTCAGAGTATAAACACAGGTTTTTGGTTTTAGAAATGAAAAATACAAAAAGATAATTCCAGTACCTTTGAATGATTGTAACTGATCAAGCACGGTCTCTAGAACAGCAAATGAGTAAAATTTAAGATAGTGATTTTTTTGTTTATTCTCAAACACTGATTTTTTTTTTTTCCTCATTTAAAAAAATGAACGGGGGGGGACTGAACTTCTGCCTAACAGCACGGGTTAATTAAAAAACCATGTTCCAGTTCTCTGACATGCCATCAAGTTTCCATTCATCATGAAATAACTGGATGTCATCATAATACAGCAATATTCCAGCATTAGCTTATTCTGTGGATGGCTGTGGGGTGGTATGAAATCAGTGGGTTTTGCTTTCACTGAGACCTAAGGGAAACTTTCAGACTGACTTAGAGAATTTATATTTCAGATTCTTCTCTAGATTGGTGGAATCATTTTTTTCTGAATTTTTCTGTGCTTTTTTTGCATTCTCGGTCCTCATTGTCTTATTCCAGAGATTACAAGTGGGGTTTTTGTAAAGAAAATTATTCGTATCCCTGATTTTTGCCAAATTACCACGAAGGAACAGAAGTTATGTGGCATGTCTGGAAGGATTGTTATGTGGGAAATGTAAATCTGGGCTGGTCTTTATCAGGCTTGGGTGGCTTCCCACAGGAAGTAATTTTAAAATGTTTGGGAATACTCAATACAGTAGTAGACATGCAGTAGGAATCGAACTGTGTGGGTGAAATAACAGGATTGGGACCGTCTGAGCCTTTGCAGAGTAACTCTGGTGAACCACTCCCAGTGGTTGGGCTGTTCTGTGTAATTAGCTCTAATTTCAGTGTTCTGCTTCTGTTTTTTATAGTTAACAGTGGATCAAATATTTACAGCAGCTGAAAACCTGGGAAAGCTTAAACTGAGGCTCCTTGTCTGTAGTGGGAGCATGGAATGCATTAACACATTCCCGTTTAATTAATTAGCTGTGCTTATATCACGGGACTGATTCTAGTGTCCGATGCATTATTTTGGCAGGCGGTAGGAACTTCTCGTGGCCGGGCTTTTCCTTCCCGGGAGGGTTCTGGCAGGCGGGAACGCGGCGGTGAATTTCACCTGCGAGAAGCAGAGGTACTGCTGTGGGGCTCTGCTCGGAAAGCTGAGCTAGCTGGGTGGGACGGGGCTGCGGCAGCAGAGGGAGAGGGGCGGTGTGACGTCACACGGAGCGAGGGCGAGGCCGCCGTGACGTCACCCGTGGCACTGAGCTGTGTCGTGTCCCCCCCCCCGCCGCAGTGAGCGGGACCGAAGCCGGGCCGCGTCACTTGTCCGAGGCGCGCCGTGACGTCACCGTGACGCCGCGCGGGGCGGCGCGTTGCCGGGGCGACCGGACGCCGCGCGCGAGGCGGGAGGGGGCGCTGCCGCCGCCGCTGCACTGCGGCAAGGCGGGGCCGCCGCGCGCCCGGGGCGGGAGCGCTCCGCGCCTCCCCATTGGCTGTGCCCGGCGCGAGCGGGCGGGGCCTCGTCACCCGCCCCGCAGCCATTGGCGGGGGCCGCCCCCCTCACGGCGCTCCCGCCCCGCCCCGTGAGGGCGGTGCCGGGCGGCGCCGGCAGATGAGGGCGCGGCGGGTGCGGACGGGGCTTCCCCGGGTGCCGCTCGTCCCTCGGTGCAGCTGAGTCTCCGTCCCGCTGCTACCCCGGCACGTCCCGAGGAGGAGCCGCTGCCTGTCCTGTCCCGTCCGGCTGACCCCGCGCCTGGGAACCGCCAGGTAAACCCGGGAGAGCGCCCGGGAGGGGTCCCGGCGGAGAGCGCCCGGAGGGGCCGTCTGGGTCCCCGCTCTGGGGGCGTCGCACGAGGAGGCTGCTGCACTTGTAGGGTCTCTGGGACCGGTTTTTATTTTCTTAATTTAAACGCTTTATAATTTTTAATGTTGGCTGGTACGTGGGCAAGCTACAAAGTTGCTGTTGTTCCTCTCCTCCGCCTCATTCTGCACCATCACTTCTTGCGTTTCAGGGCTGTGGATGGAAACCTCGTGCCCATCCCACCATCTTCACCTTCCCTCAGGTTGTGCACCTGCAAGGGGTAGTAATTCTTCATTTCCACATTAATTATTTGCTTTAAATAATAAAAAAGTCGAATCAGATTGTGTTTCCATAATGAATTAACTCTTAGGAATGCTTTGCACCAGTTAATTTAGAATTCTGAGTATTATAGAAATTTCTGTTCTCCCGTATCTTTCTATGCTGTGCATCTCAGATGAGTTGGTCAGAGTTAAATAATTTGGAAACTTTCTTCTTCTCCAATTTTCATAGTTGAGGAAAGGGTTAACCTGAGCTTTCCTTGCAGTAGCAGAGTGGAGATAATCTCTAGAAGTTGCTTTTTCTCTTAAGAGTATGATTTATTACAGGCTTTATGTTGCCGCTTTTAGAGAATTCTTGCATGAGACAGAATCTTGCATGTGTCTGTATTTCCAACAGGGTTTCCTAAAGGACAAAAAGGCAAATATTGAATGTCATGTGTAAAGCTGCAAAGAGGAGTCCCATGCTCTTTCCAGAATATAAATAAAAACACTTCACTTCTGTATGCCTGTGATTAAGTCTGTTCCTTCATTTGTCTTTGCAGTACTAAGCATATACAGAACTGTATTTTAATGTGCAGAATAAGCAAATAAAGAAACATGTATGAGAGACAAAGACCTGATTCCCTCTGAACGTGTCATCACGTTTTAGAGTACCTGTCATCCCTTCATGCTCGGGCTGCTTCATGGTCCACAGAGCTGATGTGTAGTAAACTTGTTACCAGTGAATCACTCAGAATTTTTCCCTGTAAATTACAGACTCAGAGATGTTGCAAAAAAAATGGTTTTTCCTTCTTTCTTCCTTTCTTTCTTTGATTGCCCAGTGTAATCATCCCATAGCACTAGCCCTCAAAATGGTGATTTATGGAATATTGACATTGCTGGCAATTTTACTTGCGTTAAGCCTATTTTATGGTGCGAGACCAGGGGATTATAATACTCCATCATTTACTTATCTCATCCAAACATATTTTTAAACCAGCTGCTCCATGTGTATGAACTAGCACAAGAAGTCAGCTCTGTATTTCATAAGCACTGAGGTTTGCCACTGGTGCTGACCTGTTCTGGCCCGGTTATTTCTCTTCCTCACAGCAGAAATGGGAGATGTTCAGGGGCTGAAATGTAATTGGTACCGACATCTGTCTGCACACTGATAGAAGTCTCCACCACAGAATCACCACAGTGACACTGCTTGAAAGTGCTCTCAGGGTGAGGGATAAGGATGCAGTGACTTCAGGGACTGATCTACCTTTACCTGATAGTGGCATCAATTTTACTCGGAAATTTTGGACTCATATACTCTGCGAGGACCTTTCTCCTTTAGAACTGGCTGTCTGGCATATTTTACAGCAGATTTCATTTAGATAGAATTGCTAAAATGGTATGACATTTTCTATAGGACTTGCCTTCTGCTTTGTGGCTTTTTTCCCTCTTTTTAAATCTCATGACTGTGGGAAACCAAAGAATTTTCTCGGTGGGTTCTGGGTTTCTTCCTTCTGATTTAATTCAGCTGCTCTTTTGAGAGGATGAAAGCTTACAGTTACCTGCTGCTGTGATTTCTGTTTCTACCCACAAAACAAGCAGAAAAAAGGGCTGGAACAGCTTCTGGAGGGAGAAAAAATCAGGGTGATTTTCTGTATTTTAAGCATCTTTTCTTTTAGAAAGAGGGTGGTGCAAAAGAAACATCTACATATAGTATGCTTTTAGTAACAAGTTACCAGGTGTTATCTAGGTGTATTTTCTCTCAAATTCTCTGTAATTCTTGCTTTATAAGTCAAAAATTTGTGTGTGGCTTTTAAGTTCTGTTATTTATGGGATCTGTTTAAGGTACTTCAGAAAAGGTCCAAGTTGCTTTCCAAGTGTGAGTCCCTCCTGAGCTCTTTGGCTGTGTGTTACATGAACATGAAACTCTTGATTAATGCCTGCAGTTCTTTCCCAGCATGTGCTAAAACAGTACTTTGAACTTTTACTCTGTTCCCTGGTGCTATACATAAAATCCATTTAGAAAAAGAAAAAAACAACTAAATATAATCCCAGTTTTTAAGGTGTTTACTGCTGTCCTTATATGTGGTGTTCAGCTTGAAGCTGAGGAATAAGAGGTTTTTGGAACGGCTCATCCTGGCTAATGAGGAGTCAGGAGTGTCAGGTGTTCGGGATGAGAGTTAC
>QWTY01015404.1:0-14949 GCA_008033365.1 Pseudorectes ferrugineus | reverse complement strand
TCTGTCTCAGGTCCCCGTCCTGTTTGCATAAACGCCGTCAAGTTATATTTGTGAAGGACTGAAAAAAAAGAAGCATTACAAATATTCTATTGGTTTGTACTTACTTCTTATGAAATATTTCATCTGCTAAGATATTGCTCTGACAGCCTTAGCCATTTACCAGTTTGATGCCCCTTTGCAAGGACTGTCCTATTGACACAGAATCATTTCTCCCTTCATAATAATATTTTCATGCCTCATGGCATTCCCACCTGTGGCTTTTTAGTAATTAATGATGTTACAATGCAAATTCTACTCAAGCTGCATATGTATTTTGTTCATTTGTTTCCTTATGGGAAACATTTTAATTTCCCCTGGCCTTTATGCAGCAGCTGCATGTCCTTCTGATTATTTCTTCTGTTGAAAAGCGGTCAAAGTGTTGTTCGGGACAAAATTCAGTCCAGCTGTAAACATGTGAAACTCTTTTGGCCCAGAGTGTTGTAATCCATGGGCTATCTAGTTTTATTAAAAGCTAGACAAATAATAGAATCCTTGAGACATAAAGTAGCAGAAAGAAAGACAGAGAAAAGAGAATTTTGGGGCTACTGAAGCACACTGCTGTAGTGGGGGTTTTGAAGATTGCAGCAGCTCTAAGACATAGAAAATAAACTTTCCTGCTACACAATGCTGTCTGTTAGGAACATGCCTATAAATATCATCCCCTTCTTGTTTATGTCTACGAACTAGATGAAAGAATTTGAAATAGAATTTTCTCATTAACATACAATTTAATGTATTTTGAAAGGAATTTTAATGCATATATAGCAACTCGTCTATTATTTTAAACCTCTGTTTTGCTGCAGGCAAACATAAAGACAGCCGTGCAGCTGAAGCATAAGCCTGGGAGTGGCGTGGTATACTAAAATCTGTCATGGCCTTTACATTTATTTTACCTCAGTCTTATGAATCTTTCGACAACTCATTTTAATCTTCCGTAAAATGGAAACAACAACTCAAACACACATTGCAGGGGCTCGGGAAGGTTTATGTCGGCAAAGGCCTTTGACGATCTCTGCTACAAAACATTATAACATGCTAACTATTGTTTTTACACATGCCTTCTCTTCAAAGAGATCTGAAGTTGTATGTTCATTACACCTTAATAGCCTGTATTTTTTTTTTTTTTCCTGTTGTAGCTGGAAGCAGTGTTTTAAATTAAGTTCAAAACACTGGGAAAAAAGGCATCCTCCTTGTTCTTCCTGAGTTGTCCACACTGCCTTTATCTCGTTTCTCAACTTCACATAGTTTCCACATGTGAGGTTTCAGCTGAAGGGAAAAAAACACCTGAACAGTTCTGTTATGGGCTGTCACCTGTTCTGCAGACATTTTGCATTTGAAAGATGGTTATGAAATGAAATCACTATAGCTGGGAAACCTCAGGTATTAAATTTAACTGAATAGGGAGAGAGGACTTGGGAAATTCTTTCAAGTGGGCATTTTTAAATGAATAAACAAATATTTTGTAATATTGAAAATATATTATTTGATCCTATAGTTTTCTCCTAGAAAAAAAAAATTACTGCCTTCAGATCCTGATTGTCTATTCGGTTTTAACTTTCATGCTGTATTCTCCACTTAACTATGGTGCTACACTGTGATCACTCCTGGGCCCTGAAATAGAAATACTGTATTAAGATTCAGACCTACTCAGTTCTCACAGACAGCTAAGAGAGAAGGCTCAACTGTGTAGGTCCCTGTCCCATACTTCCAAAGGCAGTATGGGAACTTGAACAGATTCAAAATTGAACTGGCATATCCAAATATATAGTGCTTCATAGACTGGCAAATGCTTTGTTGCTTCTGCAGCCTGGATTTACTGGACACACTCTGGAGACATTTACAGACCTTTCCAGAAAGCTTCTGTGCTCTGTTTTCCCCTTACCCTTTGTTTTAGGGACTTGTTGCAGTCCTCCTTCCTGTATATTAAGGATCTGTCATTCTTTCCTTCTGGTGAGTAATGGCTTTTTTCTGCTTCCATATCCACTCCGGGCACCAAGATACTCCATTCTCCTTCCATGTCTGCGTTCACCTCCTCCATCTTCTCCAGTTCCAGTGCCTCCATGTCTCTCTTCATTACTCTGCTTCCAGTACATCAGAGACCATTGTGCCTTCTGCAATCCATATGGGGTCATTTGCCTCTAATTTCCACCTAGGTCTTAATCTCTTGTTATCCCTTTCCTCTCTATAAAGTTAGATGAGTTTTGAAACTTGGTTAGGACTCATCTTACTTTAATGTAAGAAGGTACTTTTCCACAGACTTGCTTTGTAATCTGGAGAGAACACAAAGTTTGATAATAGCAGGTGGATTTATGCAGCAGATGCCAGGTGGAGGGTGTGCCCCTCATCATGTTTTCCAGTTGTCTGTCATTGAAATCAATTGAGTTCTGCTCCATACCGCTTGTTCCTGAGCTTTTGCAGTCAGGTCATGCCACCTCCAAACAGAAAAACAACATCAATCTGAAGGCCAGTCCTCACAGTCTCGGCCAGCTCTCCCACCTCTGTGAGCGCAGCAGTAGTCGTGTTGCGCTACGAGCAGGCAATGATTCGGAGTGCCAAGCACCTCGTAAGTAAAGCTTGTGAAGAACTCTGTGTGTAGCTGAGTTCCTTACAGCAATATTAATGAACACGGACCTTGCTTTGAAGATATACAGTGTGTGTTTCTTCACTGCTTCTCTACAGTCTCTGCTGATTTCTACTGTGTTCGGCATTCTTGGAAACTTCTGCCCTGCTGTGAGACCTAGAGGATTTAAACTTTAGTTTAGTAGCTCTAAACTCCAAAAAGTGCACTCAAACAGGCACACATGCACTTACAGACACAAAGACTCACAGTAGAAAAGAATTTTTATTCATTTTCCAGCAGAGGTCTGTCATAAATGATCACTAGCACTTTAGAGCACCCCTTGCTTTGTGTATGGATACACAGGAAAAGTCTTTGGGACAGCAAGATCAATTAAATTAAAATAATACAATGACTTTTTTTTTTCAAATTTTAACCTCTTTTTAAACTGAAATAAGACTTTAAGAAAAGCACTTCATTTCTGTATCATCATTTCTCCCAGCTGTACAATGGGATAATAACAATGCTTTATCTCACTAGGATTCTGTGAAGAAAATTCATTATTCTCTGAGAGCCACTACTACCAGAGACAAAGGGTTGTGGAAAAGCCTCTCGAAAACTAGTTGTGTTTGGGCTTATCATTGGTCACGGGTAAAGTTAAATGCATTCATAAGTGCTTGCTGTCTTTGGACCAAGTTCAAGATTCCTGCAATTAGGAAAAAAATACAAAGTTAGGAATTCTTAAATTGAAAAGGTGATGTTCTAATTCAAGAAATCAATAATTTTGAGGTTAAGAAACAATGCCTACATTTTCAGAATCTCTCTCTCTCGGAGTATCGGAGTGGCATTTGCTGGCACAAAGGAAGAAAGCACACTCAGAAAACTCAGCCAATGGCATTTCCATGGTTCTGGGTAGACTTGTTATTAACTTATTGTAAGGAATTTTGTTAACACTAGAGTGAGGAATTCTGTTCAGTGCTCTACTGCTTCGTTTTGATACATACAGGCAAGGATACATCCTGCCCCAGGCTGCTTCAGAGATACAGAGCCCTTCAATTGATGTTGCAGTTAAAGGCTCAGTCTGACCCTCTGGGAAGTACACGGTTACTTCTTCTTCTTTTTTTTTCACATAAGTAGGGACGGTATCAAGGTTCTACAGCAATCTTCATCACACGGCTTTTCACAGGAAGAAGAACAAAAGGTAGAACAAAAAGTACAGGTTGTCAAAGATGCTGTCACTTGGAACATAGTTCTCCTGAGCTGTATCTTAAAGGGGAGATAAAAGAAAAGAAACTAAAATATTTTATGTGTGTTTGAGATGAGCTCAACGCGATTCCTGTTGTTTCTCTGCTAAAACACATCACTGACTAAAGCAACATAAAGCTCAAAATGCTGTCTTTGAAAATAGTTAGACAAACACTACTTAGAGGCTTGGTTGTTTTGTTGTTTTTTAACTTTGCTTTAGCCTGTCAAACTCAAGAACTGTCTCTCTGCCATTTGCAGATTCTGCCTCTGCCCCCTTGCCATTTACAAGTGTTTAGACAGCTATCGTGAGTCCTTTTCCCCTTTAGTTCTTCTGCCATAAATATCGAGGTGTGGAGCAATGAACATTCACAAATGCAGCTGCACCACAGCGCAGTAATGCATGAGGACTGCATGGCTTACAGAAAAATAGAGCCAGACATCCTAAAAACTCATCATTACTATGTGTCTGTGCACCTGATGGGCAAGTCAAGCCACAGTCACTGTTGCTCACTCCTGACTTCACCCAGGCCACATAGGTGGTGTTTTGTATGGATGCTATGTTTATGTCTCCTCCCTTGCTAGGAGCAGACAGACGTTTGATCTGTGGGCTGAAGTTTGACATTATAATAGTCACAGTGCCTGAGAGGAGCACGGTGACCACCGCAGGAGACACTGCTGGTTACAAGCTGCTGCATCTGTGTTTTATGTCTGCAGTCGACTTTGTGTTCTACTCCACACCAAGCTACTGCTACACAGTTAAGGATTGTATTTTTAAAACAGTAAGGGGCAAATTCTCTTCCAAACATCGATTTCCTTTTTAATCACAAAGAGCAAGAGAGCAGGAATCCTCCAGGAGGTTGTACTCACACTCCACAGGCACGAAACCATGCAGATAACAAGCAACCTATTCACCTCCCTAACTGGAAATGTCTGGTCTGAGCGCGTTGTCTGGCATCCACCTGTAGTCAGCAAAGAATGAAAAACACTGAAGAGGCTGATTTATCCAGTGCTAAAGCAGATGTCTCACAAAAGCAGCATGAATTGCCCTCTGGAGCTTATCTCCTCTTGCTAATTATAAGGGTACCCTGGAAAACTGGTTTAGAGTAGATACTGGACTTCCAGGCAGCTTAAGTTAGATGAGCTGACTTCCAGTACTGGTTGAAAGGAGACTACATCAGAATCCTCTCCACTCCTCCTATAGCAGGCTTTCTGCCTTCCAGAAACTTCAGCCAAAGCCCTGGCTTAATTTAAGTCCTTGGCAACTCTCTAACCAGACTAGGATTTTCCCCCTCAGACCTTCTTCTGATTCCTGCACTATTACAGCCTCACAAAACTACCGAGTGGGAATCACTGCAGTAAAACTCTTGTCCAAATATTTCATACTTTAAGAAAAAAAGTCATGCATTTTTGAACAGTTCAAAAATTCTGTTTCAAAGCTTTTAGCAACCTTGCCTTTATTTTGTAAAATGTTATCTTGCTTGCCGTAAAATAATGCCTTGATTGTTAAAGTGGCTCTTTTTTCACTAGACAACATAAAAAATGGAGTGAGTATTCACCAAAAACCCAAAGACTATTTATAATGTTGAAACAGGCTGTGGCAGAAATGGAGCAGGTCTGGGTTAATTCTCAAATACCAAGTTTTAATCCAGTTAATCTACAGCTTACTGGAGAAACATGTTGTGTAAAATCAACACAGAAATAGGGAAACAATGAGAAAAGGCAGGAAACAACCTCAGACAAGATACCGCTCAACAAACACGTGGGAGATTTACAAATGCAGGAAGCAGAGATGACTAAAGATTTCTCCATTAAAATACGACTCCTTCTGCAGAAGAGGGTAGGCTTTTCCCGGGCAGGTAAGGGAGACGGAGGTTACAGCTCTAACCGCAGGCATTAGGGCTGACTATGAACAGGAAGCCTATTTAGTAGCTCTGTCAGCATTTGGCAGCAACCCAAGTCAGATAGACATGCAAATTGGCCTGTGTTGTTTTAAACCCCTCGTTCCTTTATCTTACCTGCCGTCTTTGCTGACTTGCTCACTCCCAGCGGGGACCAGGTTAGCTGTCAGTCCTTTCCCAGCTATGGCCCTTCTACACATCCTACACATCCGCAACTCGGTGGGAGTTGCACCAGAGCTGCAGGTGGGATGCACATCTCCAGAGGGGCCTCCAGCGGGTACTCGTGTCACCAGCACTCTGCAGCGCACTCCTCCAACCACCCAGATTTTGGCCACCTCGGGGCATGGGCAGAGTTTGCATTGACCCTCGATAAGATGTGCAGGGCACACCTCAGAGACAAAGGGATGAGAGATTCAGCTATCTACCAAGAAGTTAATTGGAAATGTATGGGAGTACATATAAATACATAAAATATACATGTTCCTGTCTATCTGGTCGTATCAGAAAAGAATACGTGTACCCAATATCTTATGAAGGGTGAATATCAACAATTCCTTCGTTCTCAACACATACTTTGCCCACCAATTTCAACCTGCTTCTACCTTCCACCCCATTCAGTATAATCAAATACACTTCAAACAATAATGAGTCAAGGCTCAGAATAGCCTTGCCAAGGGCAAAATAATATCAATCCTATCTTGTTACAGCAGCGATGAAGTCACACAAGGGTTGTCAGCAGTTATCAAGACAAGCTGTAGGATATCTGTGGTTTGAACCTCAGTCCATCAGCTGCCCAATCCTATATGGCCAAAGTGCCCTTTATACAGTAGAAAAGCTGCTACTCAGAATATGTGACCAAGACTTCGCTGAGCTTTGAGCACACACCAGTTGGAGGAATGCTTTACTGCACTCTGCACAGCTAACCTGTGCATTCAAAAGTCACAAATTATCTCTACTTCAGTCTCCAAGGAATAATACTGTCCAAAAAAACCCCATGAAATTTTTAGCAGTCTCATGAATGTTTGTTTCTTTTAATTAACTCTGTGTTTCTGAGACCATAGGGTGAACTCGGGTCAAGTTGTCAAGGGTTTCTGAGGTACCACAAGAACTATAAACCTGTTCATTTTTAAAAATGAAATATGAGATATGCCCCCAGAATCTGGGACTTCAAGAAAAAAAATTTAAAACAACAAATATCATGAGACTCCATTAAAAGCAGAAACTGACAACACTGTGACCCAGAAGTGACATGGAAAAGTCAGCACTATTTCTAGGTACAGTGAGACTCACAATGTTAACTTTTGAAATGCCTTCTAGAACCATATCAGACCAAATTAATTGCTGACATAAGTAATTTCACTTGAATAAGGTGAAAATTCACCTGGATAAGGAATTTCACCAGGCTTGTCTAAGAAAAACTATTGCTACTGAGTGTTTTTTCTCTATACGTTTGAGTGGAGCACAGACAATTTTCATATCAGCATGGTATCTTTTCTGAAAAAAAAAAGAAGGAGATGACAGATTTTGGAAACAAAATTATTACTTGCAACTGTGACAGATACCATGGTGACACTTACAAGATTTTTTCCTATTAAGCTTTAGCAAGTGCTAGTGCCACAATAAATAACCTTTCATACTTGGAGGCTTCAGAAGGAACAAATAAGGAATAGTACAAGTAATTCTAGAAGTTTAAAAAAGGATTTTATTACTTCAAACTTAAACCAATAATGCAATAGAAAAAGAAAGTGGATGAACTATATGAAATTACTTACCAGGGTGTCTTCATTCTTAATCTATAATTTATATGCACATTTATTTTACATTTCTGTAAAAATAATTAGATGTACTTGGACTCCAAATGAAAAATATCAGATTATATATAAGGCAGCACAGAAACATCTGAGCTTAGATAACACTCCCAATGAGATGCCTATGAATCTTTTTCATACCTGGAAGTCAATAGGGGATTTTCCTCCCAATTTCCCATTCTACTGAGGCTTCAATCCCTCTTCCCCTGAGAAATTTAGCTTCACATGGATGGAAACAAAGAATTTTGAAGGTGGGAAAAAATATAAAGTCAACTTAAGTGCTTTCCGCACAGATGAAATGTGCATGCAGCTGAGTTTACAGAAGGATTTCATAATATCAAGACCCACAGAGATCAAAAGTAATAATAAGGAGTCTCTCAGAGTCTGTGGTGGCATGAAAGAATTGTGCATTTGGGAGAAAATTTACATTCTGTTTGTTGACGTCTTGTAGATTGAGCCATGCCAGAGGGATATAAATCAATGAAGATGCTGCTTTAGTATTTGAGTCCATTATTATTATAGCCCCATATGTTTTTATCAGAATAAGTTTAAAAAAAAAAAAGAAACATATTTAATTTTTTTAATTCTTTGAGACAAGTTCCATTCCCTACTGTACACATACATGTATAATCCGAATGTTTTCCATTTTCAGCTGGTACTACTCAGTCATAGACATGTAAATAAACAAGGTAAATTTTTACCAGTGAATATGAAGAAATCGTGTTAGGATGGCAACTGTAGAACCAGAATCTGCAACTATAACTAGAATTTCCCTACATAAGAACACAGATTTCTTGGGTATCTCCCTGGCAGTCCTTTAATCTCTCTTCTAAGCAGACATTTCAATCTAAGCACTGCATTCAAGATTGAGACAGAAAAACAATGAGAAACCATGTGCTCTTATGGCCCAGGAAAATATTCACTATCTCAACAAGCTATAGCTCCACAGTGAAGATACAAGCTGGGATTCAAATAGAAAAGGAAAGCACAGTCAAAACATGCAAAAGGAAAAATATAAAATATTTCTGAGCTAACATGCTAGGTTGCTACATTTTTGGGGTATGCTGATATATGTATAGAAACAAATGTTTAAATCCTTTTGAAGTTAACTTTAGGATTCATGAAGCAACTACCAAATTCAGCAGCTAAGATATCCTCAGCCTATAGTAAAGTTTACAGATAGAACAGAAAGAGAAAGAAAAAAGAAAGATAGATAAACCTGAAAATAGTGACTACTGAATGCTTGTATCCAACAGAGTAAAGAATGAGTTCATGTAATAAAGGAGTGTAAAGGTTTTCAGTTCAGAAAGGAGCACTTAGAGGATTTAAGTAAACAAGAGTTCAGTCCTAAAGGCAGAACTTTAATGGAAATCAAGGAGAACCTCACATGTATAAGGCTTACAAAAACAAGAATCTACTATGAAAAGTTGGAAGAAAGTATTAAAACCCACTGTGTTTTCCAACTCCGTTGTGATTAAGATTCTCTGGACTAACATGTAAAAGAAAGAAGGAATGTGGAGAATAAAATGTCAAATGAAGTAAACATTTATAGGAGGTTTTTAAAAATCTATTAAATCTATAAATAATGGGAAAGCAAACTGACAAAAATATAGTCATTTAGTCTAATAGTTATGTAGAACAAAAAAAACCCAGAGAAGTAATAGAGCAGGATTGATTAAAAAAATTAAAAATACCTTTACAAATACATTAGGTGAGAGAAAGAGGCCCACAAATCCAGAAGGCCGAACATTAAATGTGTAGAAATGCACAAGAAGATATAGCTTTAAAAATTAAAATAAAAAGCTATTTTAATTATTAAAATGTATTCAAAGCTTTCTGAAGCATACACTGAGCACCACTGCATTATATGAAAGAGAGGTGGGAGTGTGGCAGGACCAAGACAATAAAAGGAAGGATTCAGACAAGATAGTAGGGAGAAATAGGGTGATTTCCTACTCATATGTAGAAGCAGAGGAATAGGCATGTGGAACACAAAACACTGTATTGCCTGTGTTGTCTCCTTTTATTTAAAAACCATGGCTCTGTTAAATGTCAACAGAGCTGCAGCAGTTGAAAACAACAGAGTTTTTCTCACTGTGTAGCAGTATGTTTGAAGGGTTCCCTTATGTTGAAGGAAAACACGTTTTTCCCTCCTAGTCCATTGAAGAAACATTTCCAGCATAACCCATCTTTATAAAAATACCTCCATGGAAAGCGGAGTAACTTAGTCACCACTGATCATAAGAGATTCTCCCTTCAGGGGAATACCTGTGCATGCAAGTGAAGGTGTTTTTCTTCTGCTCTTTTACTTTTGAGACATCTCTTTTTCAGATTTTTAGGGTGAGACGTGTATCACAGGCAGGCCACATCCTTGATCCCTGTGTAGTGTCTTAGCTAATTCCAGAAGACCCTATGAAGCACAAACTGTGCCAGATACATAAAGCAAGGATCAGTTACAAAACGATAGAGGACCACGGCTCTGATCAATATTTTTTCCCTGGGTCTTGCTTGGCAGAGACAAACTCTTATTTACCTGCTGGGTAAATAAGAGAAAAAAATGTCCCATGAAAGTGGCATAAAACTTCCACAAAAATAACTCACTGTGTAAGAGTATTCCAAAATCGAATCTAATAACACTGCATAGAAAAATCTATTCCACCAGTCTGGAATTCAAAGTATCATAAAGCTAGGGAACTGTGCAAGCAACATTAAACAAGACAAACAAAATGTAATCCAGACCACTTGTAACAAAAGCATAGAATAAGGAATGGGAGAATAAAAGTGTGAAGGCAGCCTAATGCTTCCACAATTAATAGACTCTACTTAAAAAAAAAAAATCAATTCAGTGCAAAGTTAGAAAGATGTCAGAAAGGAGCAATTATTCATGGCTAATTACTTTTTAGGGGATGATGACAATGGGTTAGTTTTCTCTGGTATTGATGAAGAAAAACCTCTGGGGAAATCATTTGCAAAGGTTACCAAGGATATGAATTATTCTCTGGTATGTATGAAGTACAAGAATATGAAAGAATGAGTAAAATACTAGTGTAGTGAAGGTCATCAAGACAACTCAGCTAATAGCATAAATTACCACTTTAGAGATTCAAACATGCCATCAATATGTCTAATAATGAATGATCTCCTGGAAGGGATGATTTGTTATGAACTGTTCAGATACTTACTAGAAAGAAGACTTTAGAAAAATTTGCTTCAAGAGAATATAGCAAAAGACAAAATTACAGAATTCAGCCTGCAGTTGTCCCTGTCAGTGAATTAAAGAAAAAAAAAACAAAACCCCTTAACACAGGACTGTATTGTACTGAGGTCCATTCTCCTCCTGCAATGTGGGGGGATGTAGCACATCCCCTTGTCTTACAGCCACTTCCCCATTCCTCTACAGAACAGCTACCATAGTCTTCTCCATTTTATCTTCTCTCTCTTACTTGTGGCTTCATTATCAGCTTTCTCTTCAGCATATCCATTCACAGCCATCTTGCCTGTACTAGTCTCTCAGACAGACAGCAACAGCTTTATCTCCTGGAAAATTAGCTTGTCTCACAGTCCCCCTATCCCAGTGGGGTCTCCATCCTAATTTGCTCACAACCCTTATTAGTTGTTCGCATCTCTGCTCCAAGTGCCCTATAACATTTGAAAATCTGATTATAGAGTCCATAGCACTCATTATAAATTCTCCTTCTCATCCCTCTCTCCTGCCTTTAAGCTGCCACGTCACCACCTCTGCCATTTAGCCTGTCCATTATACTGCTTTGCACCCATTTCTGTGGAGCTCTCCCTTCATGTTTCCGTTTGTTCCCATCTTGACTTTAGTAAGTAGGATAGCCACACACACTGCTGGCACATTTACATGCAGCCTTTGTAATAGCTGAGGGGCTCGACAGTAGCTGTGTTAGTGACCAGTTCCTCTATAACTGCTTGCCTGATTGTCCAATTAGGCAGCAGTTCCTGGACTCCAGGTACTGAACATACATGAAACCTGCATATGTTATGAGATGTTACCAAATTGCCAGCTCTTCTATTAGAAGACAACAGGAAGTTGGGTTTTTTCAACCTCAGCATGGAATTATTTAAAAACCACCAGGCTTAATGGCAATTGTGTAGATTTCTGCTATAAGACAGTGCCATTTTCATGTGTTTTGATCTTCAGTGCTATTTAGCTTGCAGTAAGCAACTCCTCCAGACATGACTTGAATATGTCGCCTACTCTTTCCAAAACTTCTTTGTTACAAGGGAGGTCTCATCCCTCCCATGTTAGCAGAAAAGGAAGAATAGGTTATGAGCAAAAACAGGTCATCAATAAAGCCAGGACAAGGCTGAGCTACCTTTGAGATCTATCACTATGGAGAAGTCTGAGGGCAAGGAGGCTGCAACTGCCTGCCAGGCAGTGCAGGAAAAGGAAAGTGTTTCCCCAACATCTCACCTGCCTTAGCAGCTAATAAAATCTGTAGAGTTAAACTGGCATAAAAGTAGCACGGGGGGAACCAGACCTTTATAGTAGAAATAGAATTGTTTTCAACCCCATACATTTCTCGTCACCTTAAATCATATCCTCCTTAGGGCTAGGGTGGGTGCAAAGGGCAGGAATGTCTTAATGTAAATATTTCTGGTACAAACAATCAGATTCAAACACAGATGAGTGAAAAGGTTGATATTCAAGCATAATTTCAAAGATGAAACCTGCTTTTCTGCAAGCAGGGATTGCTTTTCTGTAAGCAGGAAAATGCAGAAATGCTGCATTTTCCTGTCTCTTGAATCTCGTCTGATCACTGGGCAAACAACTCTGCATGCCCAGAATGATGCAAAGAGGAACCAGGCTTGGAGAGCAGTCATTATTTGAATGCTTTTGAAGACATCTAGCATATATTATTGTAAATACACTGAGAACTAGTAGGAAGATCAATAATAAATCAGGCGGGAAGTACAGAAGTGATCTTTTTTTTAATGCAATTACAATTTTAAATAATCTCATTTGTACTTTTTTTTCATTTCCTCTGAGCCACGGGACCATTAATCTCTAAAAATATTGTTTGTTCTCTTTTGATTGGCAGTCATTTGAAAGAAAGAAAAGAAGAAAGGGAAGAGAGAGAAAGAGAAAGAAAAGGAGAGAGACAAAAAGAAGGAAAAGAGAAAATCCTCCTCGTGTGCAGGGGCATGTGTTTGCAGAAACATTTGCACTTCATTAGGCATGTTCATTAGGTTCATTAGGTGAAAGTGTCATACTCCTAAAAAGAAAATGAATAGATTTTAGCATATCCAGACCATGTATTAAAATGGTATCAGAACTTATAAATTCCAAAGCATAATGTTTGACAGTAAGCTGTCATAGAAGCAATAGATTCATTATAAAAATTCTAGAAGTGCATACATCTCATTGACTGTTTATCATTAACTGCATGGGATGCTGATAGGAAATGTCTAGCTATAATTTATATTTCTGATGACTCTCAAATCTATTACTCACCTCTCTCTAGTTTTATAGCTCCTCTGGACAGAATAGAAATTGAACAGGCAGAGTAGGTTTGGGAGGGGAATTTTCTGCTCTTGCTGTTCTCTATTATCTCATCCCTCCAGCCTGAGCTGTCCCTGACATGTGATCAGACCCATACTGCCCAAGTGTTTCTCAGAAAATGAGGTTTGAAAATAAAAAATAAAAGGGAAAGAGAGATATTTAACTACATCTCCATTTTAAGTCTTGCAGCAATTGTACTCTAAAAACATATTATGGGTAAAATCTTAAAGGTGCAGTCAGGTGTGGCACGAAGAAAAACTGTTAAGGATAACATGAGTTTGAAGACTATAAAGATCTGAAAAAGAGTCTCCAGGAAAACAAAGAAAATAAATTTGGGAAATGTTCAATAAACGAAGTATTCATTTGTGCCAAGATATGAGTCCAAGAAACCTGATTTTGTAAAGAAATCCTTATGTGTGCAGAAACACCCTAGAGAATCAAAGCTAAAACTTTCAATTGAATCCATTTCAATTATCAACTAGAGTTTAAAATTCATATAATTGTGTACTGAGAACTATCTTTGTTTTTTAAAGTCCTGTAGCTGTTAGATCAATTACCTACCCATTAATTGCAAAAGACTTCATTGAACTTACAAAAGGAAGGGTTTATTCTGTTCTTTTTTGAACTACTATACATGTTTGTACAGATGAGCTTTAGAATGCTATGCAACTTCTCATTGCAGACTTTATTTCTTTTTTATTGACTCTACCCACTGCATTTTTTCCTTTCACAGCACTTCCACAAACTTTAGAAAGAGGACAGGCAGTAATAGCAGAGCTTAGAGGCATATTTTTCACGTGAATACCAAGTTCTCATGTAGCAAAATTTTGCTAGAGAAATCTGCATACTCTGTTTTTCCCAGAGGGAGAAAGGGAAACAGTTCTTCTTGCTTCAGACCCCCACATGATCTATTCTGACAATTAATCCCTGAAAGAAAACACAGAATGCTCGTTACAAGATCAACATTCAATAATGCATTTTTATTCAAGCAGAGGTTCATAATATTTCATGTAAAAACAATGTATGATGAAAGCAGGTATCTACTGTAAAGTGTGCCCCTTTTCTCTGAAGGACTGTGTGAGTGCAGTTCTGCCTCTGTACAAGATTTGAGCTGCATCTTGAATATTTCTTTTAAGAAATGATGATTTATATAAATATCTCATGGCAGATCTAATCCAGATTTTACCTTGGAGAGAATCAAACAAGTCTAGAACAGAAGCTCAAGCTCCTACACTCATTCACAGAAAATCTGTCTATGAAAAAGATTGTCCCTTCTCTCTGCAATAAAATGATGTTTTCAAATCTAACAAAAGATCTGATGTAGTCAAGGAAAGTTTTTTTACAGAGTCACTAAGATCAGTCTCTTTCTTATACCTAATATTGTTATCAAAATTTGTTTTTTTGTAAGATAGCAAGTTATACTGAAAAACTTCTACCCATAACTAGAATTGTAAGTTAAATTTTCACTGATACAGGTGTCTTTACTGTGACCTGATGGATGGGAAGGAGGGATCAGGTGTTTAAGCAAGACACGTTATACAACTGAAATTCCCAAATAATGAAGACGTAAATGTTAAATTACCGTATAACTGTCTACATCAAAGCTATTTTCTTTACAACATAAGGAAGATTTAAGTGAATGTCAAATGTGAAAATAGCTAGGCAGTAAAATTATTATTCAAAAATTGTGTGATGGCAGACTAAATCACATACCATAGTTAAAAAGAAATTAATTCTCAGCAGGTTGTGTCCAGGTTGCCAGCACTAATATTAAAGGTTTGAAAGGTGTGTTACATATGGAGCTGAGACATATAAAAGTGATATGAGTATTTTCCCGTCTCCTGTAACTTATGGACATTTGAAAACAGCCTTATT
>QWTY01015401.1:0-10337 GCA_008033365.1 Pseudorectes ferrugineus | reverse complement strand
CTTTTCTCCTGTGTATTAGATCTGTTGAAGCTGCCAAGCTATAACTAGCAAGTACATCTCTTTCCTTTTTCTCTCTGTTCATATCATTACCGTGAGACATCTACAGGCTGGACCTCCTAAGGAGATTTCTGAATCTAAAACCAACTAAAAATAAATATTACACGAGTATTAATGAACAAATGGAATTTAAATTAACATTGGCTCTCTGATAGTAGGCATTACCTAATTCCCCAAAACGCTATAATGGACTTTTGTATTTCAGTCATCTTGATGATCATCTTCCTTATGCAGACATGAACAACTAAGAAGGTTACACCAGTACTGAAAGAAAGCTGAAGAGCTCTTGATTTGGTGCACCCTCCAAACCCCGCATTATATAAGGTTTTCATATATCAGCGTTAAAAGGTATTTTTACATATAAAAGGTATTTTTACATGTCTTTCAAAGGACAGCTATTGAGGAGCATCTCCTGAAATACTAATGGTGGGGAATGTTAATAATACTTGTCTTCTTGTCTTGCTCCTTTGTCTTTATTAAAGGCTTTAAAATTATGTAGTATGACTATTTGTATATAATGCTGAATGCTACAACATTCTCTGTGAGACAGTTTGAAGTATAATAATTAGGTCTCATATAAAGTTGTTGTTTTTTTTTTGGTTTTTTTGTGGTTTTGTGGGGGTTTTTTTGGAGGTGGTAGGTTTTATTCGAACGGTCTGTCTGCAAATGCCTGTGAAATAGTATATTCTTCTAACCTCCTTCCAAATTCTGATTGGGATAAATCACAATCATGCACCTTATCTTTTGCCTATGATTTCATTTCTATAGGGAAAAAATCTAAACTTGAAGCTAGAAGTCGTGGTGGTCTTCAATGAGTATTGATGTGATGTAATGCACATGGAGAGAGGAAGATTAAAGACCTGCACAGGGTAGATGAAATTATCTGAGTTGGACCAATGCCTTATTTAACCTGAGCTCATATCCCATCCTAAGGCAAACCTTACCTCCTTTGCAACCTAGCAGTTTGTGGCAGGGAAATCTGAAGACCCTCTGCCTACATGAGGCAGATATTGAGAGAAATATTCAGACACCAAAAGAGGACATTTTCTGTAGGAAAAGACTAATCAAATTAAGATAAGAGCTTCACAAACATTTTCTCAAGGAATAATGCAAATGTTTTGGGTATTTTTTTATATGTTGTTTTAGAATTATCAAAATTTCAAGGATTTCAAAGTGTAAAGATGTCTGGAGCAAACATTAACCTAATAAGAAACTCAGGAAAGATGTGCTTGAATGTTTGTGGTTTAATATGTCAGTCCACATCATCTTACTTTCAAATATTTAAAAATTCCAAGATAGGAGAAAAACAAAGTCATATGACCAAAAGCAGTCAATACTGAACTGTCAAAACTGACATTTCATGGACTATCATAAGATGGCATTTATATTAATAAACTACTTGGAAGACGTTTACTTGTCAAAAATATCCACAGAAATCAGAACTTATTAATTAATCACATGCAAACAGAAGATAAGAGCTACATTTACACTGTAATATAGTTTGACTAGCTCCAAAATAAAACCTGATATCTAGGGGGTTTTGGAAGTGATTAATTATGAAAAAAAAAAGCAAAACAAACACGTAAGAAAAATCTCTTAGAGCAAGTGAATTTATTGTAGGCAAAGGAGGACTAGAGCTCCAGGTTAAATGTTGTACTAATGCCCAGTCTGGCCCCAATGTCATAATTTCAGTAATCAAATACTGTTTATTTATAACGTCTCTTTTGCACTAGTGTCATGCATACTAAATATTTACAATTCAAGCTTCAGTTTATAGCTTCACATTGGCAACAGCTTTTTAAAATATTTAATAAACTACTCTATTTAGCAGCTTATATATCATTTGGGAGTAATGCACCAGAATTGCTGGCAAGTTATACCACCTCCTAGGGTGCTTCTTCATTGCAGAACAAACCAGACTGTTATTACTCTAATCAGTATTATAATCTTATATGACATCTGAGAGCACATTGAACTGTGTTACTCATGTCAGTGGATTCCCTATCCTCATATATTTGTGTGTGGTATGGAAAATGGCTGTTTGGTCTGATTCATGATTACTATTCTTTTTCTTAAGCAAATATGGACCCTGTTTTTATTAGAATAGATAAGATTCAGACTTATACCTGAACAGTATCTTTAAAACAAGATTCATCAATATTTCAGCATAGATTCTCTTGAGTCTTAGTTTTGCATGCAGAACCTTGAGCTTTGCAAAATGTAGAGACATCATTAATTGGGCAATTACAATAATAAATTTTAACTAGAAGGAAGCACTTGCTAAACTCTTGAATTCTGTCAGATTGCTTGTTCCTAATAATTTATTTTCTAGGGCTGCAGCATGGATTGAAACATGATAAGTGACAGTGTACCATATACAGTAATCTGACAGTGTAAAGGCACCTGTCCTCTGCCTTGCCGTGGTGAACAGCTGAATTTTAAGAGCAAAAAAATCATCCAGTTCTCAATACTTGCTAATTGACTGAGCATTTGACTGGTCCACAGGAAGAAAGAAAAGAAAAAAGGTGGGGGCAGGAAAGACTATGCAGAAAAGGCATATGCAAATCATCTACAGCCTTTAATTTGTTGGAAGTAGAAACTTTAATGTTCATGCAGTATCAGCTCTACAGTATTCTAACAGATCTTGCAGCTGTGAATTGCTTTTGCCATGAAACCAATTCAAAATTCAATATTTGTTTTGGAAAACGCCAAATCACTGCAGAACTCTGTTTTCCTCTGCTTACTTGGGAGGGGAGGCCTGAGACTGCAGATCATTTGTTCCTACCAGGCTGTGGAGGAAGGAGTCCTCCACATAATAATGAAAATGAAAATCATATACTTTTAAAAAATAATCAAGCTTAATTTAGCCATTCTTACACATGTTGAAAGATGGACATCTTTTGCATCTGAAATATTATTTTGCTTCTGGCACTTTTAATAAGTCATGATGAATGTTTAATGATGTTTCTTAAAAATATCAACATTAACTAACCATGACCCCTTATCTAGGGCAAGAAAAGAGAACACTTAAGTTAATGACCCAATGCCTGGGGAACCCTATATTCTTTAAAGTACAGAACAAGTGAGGACATTTATAGATCTGGTGGGAGATAATAAAAAGTGCCCGATTTACATTGAAAGTCAACAGGAGTCCTCTTTGGACCTCTAAAAACCTCTCCTTTTATCAAGTAATGGGAGTGCACGCAGATTATGTCATAAAGTTAAGTGCACAGATAAAGGCATTTGGGAGGGAGAAAAAGTATCCTGTACTCTTCATAGGCAAATTTTGACTTAGATAAATAATTTTCTGCTTCTACATATAAAAAGTCCCATCAGGTGTCAACAGAGTAATTTAAGATTGCTCCATTTGTGTCCTAAGAGCACATGTGGCATGGCTAATTACTCCTGCATTTCCCAGCAGTTTTAGCTTCTCAATCTGGTCTTTGTGCAAAACAAAAGCTGGTACCTTTGTGGGGAGAGATAAAAACATGGTTCTTTGGGGTTACAGGCAGCCTTTCCTGTCCTGAGGCACTATTGTCCTCACCCTGTATTCTTCTCACTTCTCTTCAAGCACTTCATGAAGAGGTCCAAGCTAGAAGCCTGGTTGCCCTATGATTATTGTCTATGGACACTGCAGAGAGAGAGAGAGAGGCTCCTCACTGGTCAGTGCAGCCCACTGGTGAGTTGTACCATTTTTTGTGCGTGTCTATCACTCTGGCTTGTTGATGGAGGACTATTGTTGCAATGGCTACGGGAATAACTAAGTTCAGGGTATGATGTGGGGTGACTCTGGGCCTGAAATTCCTTTCCTGAATGACTACAGAGAAAGGTAGGAGTGACTGATTCAACTTCCTGCTGAACTTTTGGCTTTTACATGTTCAAAACAAGAGTTTAATGGAAATTTACTTTAGTGAATAATACTGTAACTCTGTGTCTTGTTATAAAACACTGAATAAAGCTAATGTTTTATTCATCAGAATAACAGCACCTTTTCTGTTTTTTGTCATAGAAAACATACTTCCTTTTCTCTTTATCCATTTTGAAACAATCTGTGATTCTGTGATTTTAAACTCATTGCACTATTTATTTTGAAGACAGATGCAAATTATTGCTAGTTCCCTTTCCAATAACTTTTTTATTTTAGATCTCATTCTTCATTACTGATAAATTTTAAGATTGAAGTTAGCTTATCCAGGAAGATCAGTGAGATTTCTAAATGCTTTTGAAACTTTCGGGAGATATCAATATCCTATAAAAAGATCACAAACACAAATATGGTCAAGAGTATTTAATCTCTCTCACAATAACTTTGCTGATGAAGGGCAATGAGAAATATACGTAAAATAATCGAGGGATTTCTCTTCATCTTTATGATCCTGACAAGGTCTATAAATCCATTAATGTACAAGTTCAACAGCCTCTTTTGGTAACAATGCATTGAATGGTAGTTTAGCAGGACAAAATCCTTTCTTTAAGAGATATATAAAAGGTTTTCAGGTTTTTTCTCATCCAGAGAACAGATGTTTCCAGATAGAAACAGAATGTTGATTTTCATTAGAGACCCATACAATAACTAAGCTGTTTCAAAGAAGTAATTCATAGCCAAATAGACCGTGTGTCTCTTGTCTTGGCAATGAGACATTTGGGGGTATAATTTCAGAAGTATCTTTAAAAACAGAACAAAAAATCAGGACACACTTGCTGTTCTGTCAGGACAATTACTCTCTTTCTAATAGTTCATTTGAGGTCAATTATGGATGCACTATTCTGATCTAATGGGATTCATTGAAAACTTTGTCAAAGCATTTTCATCTTAATAAGAATATTCAGTTTATTTTTCATGAAGATGAAATTTCAAAGCCAGATCTTAAAAATATTTACTGCTTATATTCTAGCAATTGACTTTCAATGCATTACACATGCACACACTTGCTGGTATATGTTAGTATACATGCTAACACACATACATACGATATATCTCTGTTCAAATATGTGTGCCATGAGTGGACCCTCTTTGGGGTTTAGAGCTAGAGTTAATAATTTAATGCTCTGTTTTTGAATGAGTTAAAAAAATGTAACATGATACTTAGTTTTCCACATGGAGTACTGCATCCAGCTCTGGGGTTCCCAACATAGGAAGGATATTGACCTGTTGGAGCAAGTCCAGAGCAGGGCCACAAAGGTGATCAGGGGGCTGAAGCACCTCTCCTATGAAGAAAGGCTGAGAAAGTTGGGAATGTTGAGCCAGAGGAAAAGAAGGCTCTGGGGACAGTTTAGAGAAGCCTTCCGGTACCTAAAGGGAGCCTACAAGAAAGCTGGAGAGGGAAAATTAGCAAGGACATATAGTGATAGGGAAAGGGGGAATGGCTTTAAGCTGAGAGTGGGTTAAAGTTGGATATATTAGGGAGAAATTCTTTACTTTGAGGGTGAGGCACTGGAACAAGTTGCCCAGAGAAATTGTGGATGTCCCTTACCTGGAAGTGTTCAAGGCCAGGTAGGACGGGACTTTGAGCAATGTACTTTAGTGGAAGGTATCTCTGCCTATGGCTAGGGATTTGGAAGTAGATGATCTTTAAGGTCCCCTCCAACTCAAACCATTCTATGGCTCTATGATTCTGATTGGTTTTCACTTTCATTTAGATTGGCTCACAGTTAAACAAATTGTCATAATACTAGCTGGCATCCATGGAATTTAGCATTCCTTTTAATAAAGCCTATTTGAATTTTCTTCTCTATCACTTTCTTTCCCTCTTTTCTATTCTGTTGAAGAGAACATGGATATGATGTTGTATGCAACTTGATTGGTGCAAAGTTGCAAAACCTGTAAGAGAAGCTCTGGTGCGTCAGACTAAAACCTCATTCATTTTCTTTGGTATTTCACCTCTGACAGTGAAAATAGTGGCCATACATAAACGACTAAAAAAAGCAACAAGAAGAGGGCAAGGATATAGCAAAAATTTTCTAAATGCTTTCTCAGCCTCCATGTACATGTCTCCATATGGCCATATGTTTAATAATTCCCAATAGTTTTAATTTCTCTGAATCTACCTACCTGCCTGCTACCCACGCATAAATTTAGCAACTACTATATTGGTGTCAAAAGACTAACAGATTCATTTCACATTAAGTTATAAATATTTTGCAGGTATGTTCAGCCCTTCCCTGTAGACAGTCTGTAATTTCTTTCTCAAGGGCAACCAGATAGAATGTCACATTCTTGCAAGTCTAATATATTACGTAGGTAATCAACATGTCCTTTAGAAAGCAGCCAGAGTTAAGGCAAGAGATTATATTAAAGTATTCTGAGGTAATCAATTACAAGGTTATTTTCTGAAATGTAATGGGTTTGAAATTTTTCAACAGTTTTAATGTATTAATGTGACTTAAAAAATTCAGTTACTAGATTTCTGTTCATTTAGAGGTCTTTAGCATAATTTCGTCCATTCCATTTACCAACATTTAAAAGAATACATATGGAAGTTGCCGGTACACTTAGAAACTAGTACAAATTCAACTAGATGACACATAATGTAATTATATAATTTACCTATTGCTTTTTTGTTCCTTTGGGTCCCTTTTCCTACTCATCTACTTTTCAGCCTAGAAATTAAACACATTCTCTCTCTTTTTCATGCGAATACACTGGACAAAGTTAAAGAGTGGGATGTAACATATTGATAAATTTATGAAAATGAGAGGAAAAAATTATAGAATTGCCTGGGGAAATCTAAAAAGACTATAAAGGGAGTTTAGATTAGTGCACTATGCATATTAATGAGTCAGAATAAGGTATCCATTTATATCATTCCAATACCTTCAATCCATTTCTGAAGTTGGTCCCTGGTGAGGAGGCTTAATTTAAAACATAGAAATGCTCTCCAGGTTCCTGAACTCAAAGAGAATGCAATTAACATCACTTGCCAAATGAGTCCATTGCTATTTTTTGGGACTGTTGGCAGAAACACAGATGCTTATGCTGAATCTTTGAGATCAGAACACACCGGAAAGTGTCCTGTCCATTGCTCTTTTCCACCACAGTTCTCAGTTACTGAAGATGTTTAGTGGCCAACAGCTCTTACATGTAAACTGTGAAGTACATAACATATTTATTTATATGTAAAATATGAAGAAACAACATCAATGTTTTTATTCAAACAAAAATCACACACACCAAAATATGCAGTGATAACTACTATCATAAAGTAATGGCCTACAGTGTAATCAAGGGTGTTTCCATAATTATTTCCTATGCTAATGATAGATGAAAAAGTTGTGTTTCAAGATAAGTATTGGAAAAATTTGACATTGCAAAATTTACTTCCATGGCTACATTATCAAGATTTTGCATTTAAATTAGAGACATAATTCCTCATACTGGTAAAGCACTAATGGAATAAGTTTTCCTTTTCATCTCTGTGTTCCCACTTTCAACCAAATTCATACCATTAGTGATTAAAAGTAAGTTTGTTCTGAGATGTTAATGCCCTGTTTAAAAGAAATCTACAGCAGTTTCTTTAAAGCTGGTGAAAAAATTGAGAATGCTTTTTTTACATTTAATCACTTTTATATTGTTTGTTTTTCTAGAATGCTTCTGACTGAAGTGCTACTGGATTGAATGGAAGAAGATGAGTTGTTATTCAGAACGTTTTTGTAAATCAAATTTAAGCTAACTCCAGATGAGAACAGTCCTTTTTACTCTGTGATATAACTTTTGTCTCTTCAGTTTATCTGAGATTTCAGTCATTTGATCAAGTAGCAGAAATAGTACTCTGATTTAGGTAGGTGGTTACCTAGGTTTGGATAATCTCCAGTTTAGCCATCTATCAATGCAATATCTCCACAGCAGCTGTTTCTCTTCAGTTTCCTTTACAGTGAGAGGAAAAATGTTTTTAGTTCTAGCAGATACATCAACATGAGGTCAAGGTAAAATGTGAACTAGCCTAAGTATAGTAAATAGCTATCTGTACAGACCTACATTTATTCATCCAGGCACATTATTACGGGCAATATTGAAATGGGTGGTTTGTAATATTTGCTGGATTGAAATATTATTTGCATAACATGTTTAAAAAGTTATACTCAATAATTGCAAAGGTGTCAATATTTGTTGCAGGATGATTTGCACAAATGAAATAACATTAAATTAAATTGGTTAAAATGGTTACTATCCTATAGCATAAAGCTTCTGCACATCTTCAGCAATATCATTTGAACTGGTAATAATCAAGAATCTCAGAACAAGTGTCAAGGACAGTATAGATATAGACTAAAGCTTATGCATTTTCTGTAACAGTGATTCCTTTTCTTCAGGCTTAACACATACTGGAGGATTAAGGGTGTTTGCAGATTAACGTCTTTGCATTAATTATGTTGATGTCCTTCATGTCATTATGAGTCATCACGTAATTTTTCCTGTGCAATACAATCTCTTTTCTAAAATCCTCTCTTTTGTCTTGGGCAACATTTTGAAATTTGTTTTTATTTTTTCACAGAAGACAGAATGGGTAAGATTGGAAGTGATCAACCTCCCTGCTAGGGCAAGGTCATCCTAGACAGAATCGTACCCAGACAGCTCCTGAAGACCTACAGTGAGGGAGATTCCACAACCTCTCTGAGCATCCTATTCCAGTACTCAGTCATCTGCACAGTAAAGAAGTTCTTTCTCATATTCAGGTGGAACTTCCCATGCATCACTTTCTGCACGTTGCCTCTTGTCTTATTGCTTGGCACCATAGATTTTCACTTAGTTTACCACCTTTGTTATGTCTGAGGCGAGAAAATCTTTCTGTCCCCAGCTGTTTACATTGAAAAATCTGACTACCACTTTGCATTTGTCTCACTTCACAGAAATATTTGTAAGTAGGATTTTTGCCAATATGTTTTTTTATTTATTTTCATCAACCAGAATACTGTTTAATAAAACTGTTGTAGGTAATGACTTTGAAACAAAGAACATCCAAGAAATGTAAAAGTTTGTCTGATGCACTCGAATACTAGTGAAAGGAAAGGAAGGTCAGTGCCATCTTTCAAAATACCTACAGGTACTTCCTTCCCTTTTTTCTTTTGTTTTTCTGGGGTTTTTTTCTTTTGCTTGTTTGTTGGGTTGGTTGTTTTTTTTCATGTTTTGTTTTTTCTTTGTTTTTATTAATATTAAAAATGTTAAATTTTAAGGCTAGTAGGTTTTGCTTTTTTTTTAAACAATGTAAAACTAATTTTGCTTTGTCATTTTTCTGTATAACTTCAAAATACTGCTCTCTGTCTTTGAAAACATGGGACAGGCTTATTGTTATATTACCCTCCAAATGACAGTCTTATTTTGCTGCCATGTCTTTATAATTATCCTTAATTGCATTAGACTATTGTAAGAGGAGTCACATAAAGACTTTTACATAGTAATTTGCTGCATTTAAAATGTGTTCCTGTTCCATGTCAAAATGTGGGGTTCTATCCATATTTATGGTAAAGAAATTGTAATAAAAACAATAGAAACACTCCCAGCATTAAGAGTAATAGATTGCTTTCTTAGGGAACTGTTTCAGGATTCCTGGAACTAGCTCTTATCTTCCTCATTGTACAGTGGGGCTTTGCCATGTCCTGAAGTCAGATACTCTTATTTCTTGCCAAAGTGTCGGATGGTGCTGTGCTCTGAGTCGTGCAGCGGTGTTGAGGGGAGAACACAGCTTTTATTGCAGCTCAGACCTACACATTCACAGAAGAGGGTTTTTCTTCATAGGACCCAGTAGGTGACTCAGAGAATACACACTGTGGCTAATGTGGAGTGCTGTGGCTCCTGCCATGGCTTTGTGGCCCGCAGGCATAGATGACACGTGTGCACCAAGCAGGCAGCAGAGAAGCTGTGGTACTGGCTGCCTGGGTGTGTGAGGGATGCTTCTCGCCTCAGAGGACTGCAAAACTGAAGGCAAGCTCCATGTGCCTGATGCTCAAAGTGTGAGGATGGGCAGTTCTTTTCCGGCTTCAAATGAACTGTGGGTTCTTTATCTGTAAAACATGGATGATCTTTTCTACCTTGCTCTGGGGAGATTAAATACGTTCCTGGTTAAAATTTGGTTTAAAATGTCAGTTCAGTATCTTTCTGCTGTTTCTAATTCTTTTTTGTTTGGTTGGGTCTTTTTTTTTTGTTTTTTTTTTTTTTTTTTGGCTTTTTTGTGTAAGGAACAAGTAGGTATTGTTTGTCTGAATTTAAATTAATATAATAGTAAGTTTTCAAATCACACTGAAGGCATCTATTAAGGTCCTTTCACTATGAAGCACACACACAC
>QWTY01015399.1:6663-16730 GCA_008033365.1 Pseudorectes ferrugineus | reverse complement strand
CCCGCCCCGCCCCGCGCCGCCCTCACGGCGGGGCCGCCCCGGCAGCCGCGGGCCCGGGCCAGCAGAGGGGAGCGGCCGCGGGACTCAGCCCTTGGGGCGGCCGAGCAGCTGAGAGATATATCTATATTAAAAAAATAGCAAATATAATATATATTATATTGTATGTATATTTGATTCTGTTTTGTAGCCCAACAGTGTGAAAATCTACATCAGCTACTAGTGAGGGTCCAGCGGAGGCCATAAATGTGATTGGGGGGTCTGGAGCGTCTCTCTTAGGAGAGAATGCGGGGGCTGGGGCTGGTTTGTCTGGAGAAGAGAAGACTGAGGGGGGATCTCATCAATACATACAAATATCTCAAAGGTGGGTGCCAAGAGGGTCTCAGAATCATGGAATCTCAGAATGGTTTGGGTGGGAAGGAACCTTAGGGATCTTCTCGTTCCGCCCGCTGCCCTGGGCAGGGATGCCACCCGCTAGACCAGGTTACTCAGGGCCAGCCTGGCCTGGAACACTTCCAGGGATGGAGCAGCCACAGCTTCTCTGGGCAGCCTGTGCCAGAATGGTGCCAGACCCTTTTCCGTGGTGCCCAGTGGCAGGACAAGGAGCAGTGGCCATAAACTAAAACACAAGTAGTTTCACCTCAGCATGAGGAAGAACTTTTTTCATTGAGGGTAGCAGAACACTGGGACAGGCTTTTCAGGGACATGGTTTCTCCCTCCCTGGAGACATTCCAAGTACATTCCTGTGTCACCGCTCCAGGTGACCCTGCCTTGGCAGGAGGGTTGGACTGGGTGATCTCCAGAGGTCCCTTCCAACACTAACAATTCTGTGACTCTGTGTAAACTTCCAAGGAAAAAAAAAAAATTATTTCTTCAATAATCATGCCTTGAGAGTCAGCACGCTGCCTGTTCAGAGTCCTGAATCCCTAAAACAGGACAGGACCAGCATAGTTCAGTGGGCAGTTCAAAGAGGCATCTCCTCTTAATAACTCCCCAATATTCTCTGTAAAAACCCCCAACAATCCAAACAGTAACAAAGAAAAACAGGAATAGCCGCTCAGGAACAGGATTTCCAATGGTTGTAGAAAATGGGTAACAGCTTATTCCAGGTAAACAGTGGTGATTTGCTGGGTAGCAGCATGTCTTTAAAATCTCTTGGTTTACATTGTTTCACAGTCTGTTTGAGGAAATAGCACAAGGACTTTACTGTTACAGAACGATATACTGAAAAGTTCCCACAGCAGAAGGTTATGGATTGTTTGAAATTTATGAAAAGGATCCTGACTACAATCTTTAATTTTCCTGTTTAAAATGTGGCACACACATTGAAATCTTTAAAGAGTTTACATAATCCTGAAAAGAAAAGAGAACTGATTAGTACCTGCTATTGAGTTTATCTTTTTTAGTAATACCCACAGTGTGACAAAAACAAATTTACTTATTTTCAGAGATTAGGAATCAAAGCCTGTCCTCTTACAACGCTGTGTTTACAAGTACAGCAGTACAACTCCTTGACAAGCTCCATAGTATCTCTTACCACTTCCTAAGAGAAGAAGTTGTATGTTGCATTTGAAAAGTTTTATAGATCTGAACTCTATCAGAATAATTATTTTTAAAATATTGAATAATTTTTGGCATCAAATAATGTTTGATGTCACCACCAGTGAGTTACCTACTTGAGGACACATGTTAAAAACCCAAATATAGTATTTGGAGAATTTGTACTGAAGACGACAGCGTCTGGCAGAACTCCCCAGATCTGTGGTACCAACTGCAACAGGAGGGGAGAAAGTGCAAATTCATAAATACAACATTTGCAGCTGCAGTACTGAGGCACTTCCAACCACTGCACACATGTGTGAGGTCTGAAAACTCAGACATGTCTCAGAGCACTGGCTGGACCAGCCTGTTTGGCACAGGCTTGATTGAAATGTGTACATTTAATATGTCAGATCTCAACACTTCTGAAAGGATGAATAGTGAAATAAAAGTAGCTAATAAAAACACTGACATTCATATCTGGAATCTATTTTAATAGATACATTAAAGGCAGAGAGCTGACGTCCGTTCCCTCAACTCCCTTCTCAGTTCATGCAGGATATATTCAGAACTTGTTTGTGATCTAAATTGTTTTCTGACAAGTGATTAAATGTTGAAACATGTCAGGCCCCAATTAAAGATGACCTAGGGCAGTTTCAGCTTGTGCATCAAACCAATGTGATTTTAACTATAGCAATGGCTATTCTTTGATAAATCAATACAGTTCACTTCCATATACAATGGTTAAAAATTATTGAGGAAAGCAGTACCAGAAAATATTACCCTGCTGTATTTGTGACAGATTAGCATTTTCCACTGTTTTCATATTTCTCCTAAAAGAATTTACTTTTGGCTTCTCTCCTTTTCTCCTTGTCCCTCAAAGAGAAGATTACAGATATTAAGTGAGATGCTGTTAAGTATTTGTAAGGCTAATTATACCAGCTAAAACATTAGAAGATAAATGTTATACTGTTGCCAGCAAAGCAAGAAATCCATCAATCACAATTCCTCCATTTAATACTTCAATGTTTAGTCACTTGGACTGTGAGCTCTGAACATGCCTGTGTTCCTGCATCATGAGGGCAAGAAAATCCTCTCGTTAATCCGGATTGGGAAAGCAGACTGATGCTGAACAGAAAAGGGCAGGAAGAGACAGATGGACATTGGTTGCTTTCTACTCATTGCAGAAAAAAATGTAATACATTTTGTGACTATCTATTTTTGGGTACAAATAAAGAACCAGATGTGAATTGTGATAAAAATATCCTATGGTACAAAACTCTTACGTGTCTTGATGCCAGGCAAGGTCCGGTGGGGTCTTTGAGGTAGTCTCACAATTTCTCTGTCTAGGGACTGAGTAGATAGATATGGAAAGATAATCTGATAATGGATCACACTCTTCACTAAAATATGAAATTATGGATACCTGGATAGCACACAGGTCTGTTTTGCTCTCTGACAAGTTTGTTATTTATCTGCACTTTCAACAGCATGCTGTATAACAATGCACAAAATACTCTTTCTGAGGAGCAATTCCAAATGTTCTGGAGTACCAATAAAAGAAATTTAACTTACAGTGGAGTTTTTGTTTATTCTTTGCAGACCTGTCTTTTCTATCCAGTTTCCCTCCTGCCTTACTGGAAAAGGAAGTCAGATCCCTCACCTCCAACAGCACTGGAGTAAACAGTCCCCAGGACTGTCCCACATCATATGGCACGGATGAGAGTATTTTACTAATCAGGACTATGAGGTTCTTAGCTCTCCTTATCCCATGCCTACAGATCTTGCTTAAAAATACAAAACCAAAACACACACACACCAAAAAACCCCACAAACTTATCAAAAACATTTAAACATTTTCACTGAAATAAAGAGAACCCATTGTTTAAAGTTGTGTACCAGCCTGGAATATCAACCTCTTTTGAGAAAAGAAGAAAAAAAAAGAGGAAGAGATGATTTGAAATTTGATTTCTATTCTAAGGAGGACAGTCTATGACAGGGGAACAAGGTGCTGCAGTTGGATGACTGTTCCTCGACTGCCATGGGGACGTTGGCAGTGTCCCACTGGGAAGCAGTGTGTGGTATCTATAACCACAACATAGCATGAGCCAAAATACCAGCAGTGCCCTATGGCCAGTTACCTGCTCAAGTGACACATTGCAGGTGACTGTTGATTCCTTGCTCCTTTTTGAGTGTCATCTGAGTGAGTCAGGCCTCTCCCATAGCCCCAGGTGCGTTTGCCTGGCACACCTTGAGCAGTGTCTCACAGCTGCTCCAAGGGGGGCAGCCAGCGGGGCTCTGACAAGGTCCCAGCCTAATGTGATGGGGCTGCAATTTGTGTTACTGGAGAATAAATGAGGGGGTGATGATCCCTAGGCACAGCAGTGAAGTGATAAGCTAAATCTGCCATAATGCAGTACGTAATTGCCTCTGGAATATTTGAGCAGATTATATGGAGGCATAAAGGGCTTCTTAAAATTAAGGAAGGATGCCTTTTTTTTTAAACAGTATCTTTGGAGCCTCACACTGAGGAGCTGGTTAGCTCTGATGTGACAGATTGAGATCACTGGGAGTCAAACATTCCATGCACTGTACAAAACCTGACAACAGCCATAATGCCAGCTTTAACAGGGACAGTTTTCAGACACTGTGGATGGGGGGAGTTGTTTTCTTCCTTTCGGGGATTTAGAGATACCACAGATGTGGCATTTACCTCAGTACCAGGTCATAGGGATATTTTCTCTCCTGCTGATCCAGAACCAGTAGCCCTTTTCTCTTTTCTAAACACAATTCTGAACATAAACATACCAGGCACTGAAATAATAAGCCAACGAAAGTATTTCTTTCCATCTGTTAACTCCTGAAGACTCCTACATCCAATCACAGGAATGAAATGAAATGAAATGCCTCCTCTCACTTACTGCTGGACAGGGTCACCTGTCACAGGGCTCACAGCACTCAGAGGAGCCAGGCCTACACCAGAGCTGTGACTGTCAGCAGGTGGATGGTTGGATGGATATCCCACAGGACATATGGCACTGCCCAGCAACCATCAGAGGAGTCACAAATGGAGAGGACAGCTGCAGTTCTCACAATAAGCAGATAACAAAACTATTATCATGATATATATTCAACAGCAGATTTATGCACAAATCCGATCTTTTTTTTCATTCTCAAAGAACTAAAAAGAATGCAGGAGAAATTAAGCTTGGTTTAAACAAACGTTACCCACATCTGCAAACAGCAACATTTCTTCAAGAATCAAGTCTTTATACCACATTTCTCTGTAGTATATTCTTCCCCAAAATCCTGATCATGCAAAAAGAGAGGGACTGTGAGACATTTTTCCCATGAATGCATTCCAGTGAAAGTGATCACGTGCATGTTGTATGCAATACACATCTGCAGAGGGGACAGATGCCTGCACTGAGGGGTTCTGTGGTTTGTTTCACAGAAGTAAAGTGTCCCTATTTCAGTTTCCTCTTAGCAGTGGCAGTGTGCAGGATTGTGAGTGGATGGCAGATCACACACACAGATTACATACCACGCATACTAGTGCTCTCCGTGCCTTTCTCCCCTTTCCATCTATTCTTCCCACAGAAATTCAGTTTCAACAGTTTTGATGGAGGTGTCTCATAAATCCCAGATTTTGTAGAATGGGCTTTTCCATCAGTGACCTTTACAAGAGTTACACTGGCAGGAGTAAAATTGCTTTTCTACAATACTTGCCATCCAAATGCTCACACCATCTCATGAAGCAAACAGGATTTGCAATCTCACTGTGAAATAAGTACAACATTAAGTCAGTGCTCCACATTTACCCCTCCTACACTACTCTTGTAAGAAATAGATAAGTCCTTGACCAAACGTAAATGCAATGCCAAAGTTCTTAACATAATTATTAATTTAATAAAATATATAAATAAGCAGTTCAGCTATTTAAAAGCACTTGTGCTTGAAAAATATTACAGCACAGATGGCACAAAACAAAGAGCTCACTCCTGCTCCAATTAAAAGCTAAACTCTGACTCACATAATTGCAAACAGAATCACTCCCAGGTATATTGACAGAAGAAGATCACTTTCAGCTCATATAGATTTTTGAAGGGCTTGGTAGAGCTAAGTCACGTATCTGACCTAAGCAGCTGAACTGGAAATGCTGGCTGTCTTCTTGACATGAAAACACTCTCCTGCATCTTCAGAAGTGCACATAGAATTCAAGTCAAGCAATTTCTAGAAATCAAACAACCTTTTAGTACTTTCACATCTGAGTGAGGCAGAACTTTTAATGTGAAAACAGATAAATCTTTATAATGCATTTGATCCACTGAAGCATTTTTCGGTTTTAGTGGACATTTGCATGTATTTGCTGGGATTAATAAAACAAACTTCTTCCTATTTAAACATATGTCTCAATCTCCTGTTCACATGCAGAAAAGGAAATGCAGCTGAAGAAGCTGGAATCTTACTGTGAGGATTAGAGAAAAAAGCACCAGGCAGGTTGCAGCAATCATAATTCTTTACTTATAAAATGCAGAACTCAAGCATGTAGTATTATCTGTAACATCATGTCACACTTGCCAGGGTTAGTTATAGGCAAAGGCAGTTCCCAGAGCAGCAGATTGCTGAAGGGGGAGAGGCAAAGGAGGGGGTGAGAAACGGCTCTCACTGCCTACTTTGCCAATAACAAAGCCCTGAGAATCAAGTTAGCCCCGGCTGCTGCAGGAATTACAGAATATATGGGACTGTGGTGGGAACTGTTACTCCCAACAGCAGCAGCAGCTCACACTCACCTTCCCCCAGCAGCAGCCAGGCTCTTCCCTCCAGCTCTCCCTCCCTCCCACTCCTATTGCTTCCCCACCTGAGCAAAATTTCAATTCTACTTTCAGGGCTGAGAAGCCAGATGTAATGTTTGCCATAAAGAAAATACAAATTACAGTTTGAAGGGCATTTATTACAGTACAACCCTGAATGAAAAACCTAAACTTTTCAGTCTATGCATTGCCTTCTTTAGTCTAGAAAAAATAAGACTTCTGCAATGGCAAAATGGAAAACTGTGCTGTGTGTTCGTGGTCTAAAATCATGGTGAATGACATCAAAATGTATGTTCACTTGCAGAGGATTTTTAAGGTATCTTTTCCCCCCCATTGTTTAAAATACTGAGGTGTGACACGAGAAGCTACTATTAGACATGTAAGTCATACGCTGATAAAACACAGGGAAATATCTATGGTTTATAATTATGAGAAATTCCTTATTCTAGGTCTTGTGGAAAATACTGGATTGACAGTCCTAGTAGTGTGTAGGCCCAGTGAACAGCTTCCCTTTAGTATTCCCAGGTGTGTACTTCAACCCCACCTGCAGTGAAAGGACATCTCTTGATGAACCTAAGCAGGTTTCCATGGTGCATTCTGTCACATGAAATACTAATAGTATTGCCAATGCCCTCGGTGTCAACAGTTCTGTGTTGGATACAAACAGCCATGGGGAAACTACGTTTTGTAGAGGTGCTTAAATTCTAAGAGCCTGTTATCACTTCTTGTCTGAGCAGGATTTAAACCAGCAGCCCCGAGATGAAGTTATTTTATTGCAACAGCAGTAACTTTTAGTGCAGTTTCTACTACACCACACAGAAGGATAGCCCCTCTCCAGGGAATGTGCACTTGAAGTAGAAGAAAATCCAACAAATGGACACAACAGTGTGACCAAATTAGCCCATGTAAAAAGCACTGGGTATCAGACACCAGCCTCCAAATAACAGTCCCCTGCTACCTGTCCCCTCTGTAATTCAAGTTCCTCCCTAACACGCAATCCTATATTTCAGTGATTTTCTCATGAGACAGATAAGCCATTTCCAGTTTTTAAATTTGGACTATTTGGAGGGATACCGTGTTACTTGGTAATGGTAAAGCTATGGAAAGGAGATAGTTCTCATCATGGCAGACGAGGGTCTTGCTTGTAAGAATTTAACCACTCTGCACTGAGAAATCTCAGAGCCTCTTGATTCTACTGTTCATGCTGAGCTGACACTCTTTTATCTTTAGCATCTCTGTTGTAAGCTCCAGGACACTGAAAATCAAAGCAAAGAAAAATATTAAGTCTTTGACATGCCTTGCTTTGCAATCTTAAAGACTAAGTAGAATACTTAAGCATTTAGTTTGCCTAATTGGAATCTAAACTTTAGGCCCACCAGTGCTCTTCTTAAATATTAGCCTGTCAAAATTTTGAAATCCAGTGAAAGCTAATGGCAATACTCTACTAAATAGAGTTTATCAAAGTGTTTGTGGAATAAAATCTTATCCATAGCCTGGAATAGGCAAAACACAGAGTAAAACCAAGAACATGTTCCAAATAACAATCCAGTAATTGATTGGTGTTACATGGAGGTTTAAATATACCTTTGTTATGTTTGGCTTTACAATAAAGATAAGATAAAGTGTTTTCCCCTTGATTAGATTCAGAGATAGTCTAACCAAGGTACAAGACACCTTTGTAATAATGAAAAATTGTTCAAGACTTGTTATCTTTGTATTCAAAGCAGAAAGAGGGTCCCACAGTCCTTCTTCTCTGTTACAGGTGATCCGTGCTTGTTATAAAGTTACCTCCAACTGAAAATATAACTTACCTCAAGTGTAACACCTGTGGGTTCAGAAAGGCAGGTGCAGTGTAAACACAGCACACAGCCAGATGCCAAAGCCACTCAAACAAGGAGAACCTGGAAAGCAGAAGGCTTTATGTCTCAGTGTCACGCTAAAGTTCAGCTCTAGAAGTCTTACCTACAGCACCCCAAAGAGGTGCAGCAAATTCCAACAGTTGAATCCTAACTGCATTCAGCTCTGAAGAGATGTCACTTCCAGTTTAACATACACAGCTCCAAAGAGAAGCATTTCACAGGGAGATGGGAACAATGGACAAGAAGCTCAAGAACTCAGGTGATCTTTACCCGGAAAACTCCTCCCTTTGGCAGATCTCCAGAAGGAACAGGTCACACCTGAGAGGGAGCTGGGCTAAGAGCACTTCCCAGGTGCTTCTGGGAGGGTCTGCTCTAATTCCAGCAAGGCCATCATAGCAGTTTAGTTCCCCTTACTCCTATTTCAGCACTTCAGCTTCCCTCTCTCTCCTTCAACAGCTTATGTCTCGCTGGTGTCACTGGAAGCAACAATATTTGCTGTCTGATAGGGATAAGTTCTCAACATTGTGTTGACCATGTGCAAAATCCCTCACTGTAACACATCCAGTGACATTGCCAGAGTGACTTGCCCAGTATAAACTGCAATATGCAGAAGTAAAAGGTTAAACCACTGAAGTATGGGTACTAATAGGCCTTAATTCCAAATAGGATGGGAATGGCAGGAAAAACCATTAAACAGTCCTACAGTCTGGATAAAGCTGCTAATCCACCCCAGTGCTACCTTCTTTCCCACTTGCAGCTCTGCAAACAACATTTTGCTGCACATAAAAGTTGTGACCTGAAGGTCCAGAGATGGAAACCCCTACCTTAAATTTAGGCAAAGAATAGGGGAAGGAAGGAGAGGGAAAAGCTCACTATTTCAGACCACCTTTTACACAAGCTAGCGCTTAGCACAGTGTAATGCTACTGGACAGCTGCTAAAGCCATCTGACAGTCTTCCTCCATTACCTCTTGCTGTGGGTAAATCCAACATCCTCCTGGCTGTTTGTCTTGGTCAGCCATGTGATTTGAGGCACGACTGTAAAAGTTGGTTAGTAAATTCACTGCAACCCACCCTCAGAACAGAGGCCTGATCCTGGTGCGTGCTGTGAGACCTCACACCCCACTGGTGTGTGCCCTTCCCCTAAGCAGGAGCAGGGAGGGCTCCACTCACCGCTCGGAGCCGGGGTTTGCCCCTCCTGGGGAGATCCTGCACTGCTCTGTGTCCCTGGGCTGCTGGTCCTGGCTCCCTCCAGTGCCAGCCCCAGGCTCTGGAGCTGGGATGCACCCAGATGTTCCCGCTGCGATCCCGTAACCATGGCGGCGTTCTCAGGGCCCAGGTTTGCTATTTGTTCTGGGGACAACGCCTGGGAGGAACAAAAGACAGAAAAATTGGTTTAGGCTGTCAATTATAGAAGGCAGGTAAGGAATCAGAAGTCAGCACTGCCTTGCATTTGGAATGGGGGACAGTAGCCTGCAACATTGTGTTGCTATAAGAGCTCAATAGAGCTTTAAAAAATCCTCTGTATTCATTTACTTCCCTGACCACTCATCTATCTGTCACCTTTCTCTTTGATGCTGGGAGCTGACAGCTTGAGAAGCTTTCTATGCCAGCACTGTATTGGACACTTCTTCAATATATTGTTGGAGTTTAATTTTCCAGCCATTTCTTTTCTGATTTGTTCAAAGACTGATGGCATCCTCTTGTGTTTTCATTTATTTTCTCTTACATCTGCTCCCAAGCAACCTCACTTGAACTTACATTTGACCTTTCATTATAGTTAGCAGTAGAGCAATGAGATTAAAAGACCCCATGCTTTAATCTCAGTATTCAATTTTTCTCTTTTAGATTGAAAATCTT
>QWTY01015398.1:0-32740 GCA_008033365.1 Pseudorectes ferrugineus | reverse complement strand
CCGTACCGGCGGGGAGGTCGCGTGCGCGGGGGGGGAGGGAGGGTTCGCCCGCCCGGCTGCTCGCTTCTCCCGTCCCTCGGAGCCGGCGGGGAAATGGTGGTGGGAGGCGGGGTCCCTTAGCCATCCCGGCCGAGCCCCTCGACCCGGCGGCGGGAGCGGAGGCGCCCCGTGTGCGTGTGGCGTGAGGCGGGAAGAGCCGTCCGCAGGTAGCGGGGCCGGGCGGGCCTGCAGGGGAGCGAACATGGCAGCGCCGGAGTCCGGGAAGAGGGATTTTTGCCCCCAGAGCGGGGATTAACCCTCCTCCTCCCGCCTCCGGATGCGTCCCCGGGAGACTCGCGCTTCATCTGCCGCTCCGGATTATCCACCCGCCCACCCTTCTTCCCCCACCCCCTTTCCCGGTATTTTCTCTCCTCCTGGAGATTATCAGGTTTCCCGCCCCTCCCTCTCCGGGATCCTCCGCCTCCCCCCTCCGAGGGGATTATCTCCCCCTTCTCTGCCGGATTATCCCCCCAGTTCGCTGTCCTTGTCCCTCCCTCCGCGTTTATGCTCCTCCGCAGCCTCGCCTCTCGGGGATTATCTCCTCTCCCTTTGGGGTGATTCTTCCTCTCTTGATCTCTGCCCCGGCCTTTCCCTGCCTATTTCTACCCGAGGAAGTCAACCCTCCCCTTCCGTCTGCCTCTGGCTGGGGAAAGGGGCGAAAATGTGGTTGTGATCGGGTGGGCAGGAGTTTCCAGCAGTGCTGTCATCTCCTCGGTCGTTGTACGAGTACTACAGGCAAGTGGATGTAGGTGTGGGAGAGGTGGCACCAGGGATGGATGTGCGGCGCTTGTACCGGAGTTCAGCCTGTGGCGTTGTGCTCCGTATGCAGGAAAATATCTGCACCCTTCCCGCGATGTTACATCTGATGGAGATGAAGGAGAGCCGACCTGGATCAGTGCTTTAAAAAACGTGCATGGCTGGGTGGTGGACACTGCACGGAAAAAAAGCCGGCAGCCTCTGAGTTTCTTTGGGGAAGGTGCAATGTACAGTAGTAGCATTGTAAGTGGGAAGGTGCTTGGATGACATTGCTGCTGTCCGGGGGTCAAAGCTGGCTTGGATAGCTTCTGTCTTGGCTTGCAAGGCAGCTGGCTTAGGCTGTTGCTCAGTGTTGAGGAAGCAGACAGGTATCTTTTGCTTGAAGCTTTGATGCTGATGTGGTTCATTACTGTCAACTTGGTGGCAGAGGAAAAATGCGTGTGTTCCTAAAACATAGAGGGAAGGTTTATCCCATGTATTTGGCTCCTGTGTAGGTTTGACCAGTCTGTTCTCCTAACACCTGGTCTCCCTGCACATGGGTTTGCTGGAGGAGAGTTGCAGATCTTCTGGCCATCTTGCGGCACAAGGCCCAGGATTATATCCATTAAACTTCTCCCAGTTGGCTTTGAGAGGAGGAGAGGCTGCGAGAAATTTTACAGAGACTGGGCAGCTATAAATAGATGTCGGACTAGAGGAGGCTTTGAAATCTTAGCATGCTGCTTCTGAACAGATAGTGTCTGTTAAACTGGTTGGGTTGACACTAGCATCATAATGTTTCCTTTTATTTCTGCTGAGGTGGTTGGCTTTTAGCACTTTGACATGTGGCTGGACCATACAGCATCTGCCAAAAAATTCTTATTGAAAAGGACATAGAGAAAATTCTCATTTAAATAAAGTGCTGACAATTGGAGTCTAGTTTGAGCTCATTTAAATGTGGTTTTTAAAGGACCCTTCAGAGAAATCTTTAGTTTCCTCTTCCCTCCCTTGAAATGCTTGGAACTGATGATCTCGTGTCCTTAATTTGTTCTCAAAGTATTGCACTAGATAGATTACCTGAGATCTATGTTGCTGTGAAAAATCTGCAGTACTGAGGTATGGTATCACAATGCTGATAGCATTGCCAGGTTTTTATTTTGTTGTTTAGGTTTTGGAGTTTTTTGCTTGTTTGTTTGTTTTTTAATGGAATCTTTGATATCTAACCAAAAGGGTGTATATTCAGCTTCCTTGAATTCAGGGTGCTTGCATTTGTTTTAGATCTTATGGATCACTGCTCTTTCAGCTTGTCTTGTTGAGAACTAATTAATATGGAAATTATTGACAAATATACTGTACTAGCTCTGTGGAATGGTATCTGTTCTGCTGCTCTCTTAGTGGGCTTACTGCATACTCTAAGTCTCTAAAATGATTGAAAAGCTGTTGCAACATATGTACAATTGGACCTTTTTTGAACTGTCTCTTTCTTGTGCCTTTTTTTTCTTTAAAAAATAGTGGAAGCTATTAAATCATGATGGTTTCTTCTTTTCTTTTTTTTAATAAAAGAAAAATAAGAAAGGGAATAATGAAAATGTGCCTGGAGAGTATGAAAGAGTCTTAACAGAGGCTGATAGAGAGGATGAATATCTGCAAGAACCCTGACTTTTAGGACATTTCTTATTTAGAGCGTAAAATTTTAGTCTGATCTTTTTTTTTCCTTTTTCTGAAATTGTGTATATGTAAACCTCAGGGAGGTGGAAAGGAACAAAAATCCTGGCAGTATGACTTACTAGTTGTGGCATTTTTAGTTGATATTTAACCATAGTAAAAGCAGGAAAACCAAGTAATCTATCAAATAATTTGGCTTTATTTTGAGCTGTTAAGGATATGATCAGAGCATTATCCTCAAACACTGGGTATCTTCGGTCAGCATCGAGCTCCAGCTTGCTATTAGGTCCATGTGTTGGGTATTTCTAGGTGCAGAAACAGAGGTCAGTGATGTGGAGAAAACTTTATAGTACCAAAATGACAAGCAAAAGACTCTTTAGTATGAGTCTCTTTGTACAGTGGCTCAGTCCCTGAATCCTTGTGTTATTCTAAATGTATTTGTTTGTAGAAATTGTAGTTTGAATGCCATTTTCTGAAAGTTGAGTGTCCTGCTTTAAACCCATACTTTCTGACAAGTGATTTAAAGTTCTCATTGGGTGTGACTGTCTCAGGCTTGTGAGTGCCCTTTGATCCTCTGTGCAGGACACTGATCAGTGAATCTTTTCTCACGCTGTAGAAAAAGTGGGAGGAATTTCTTTTTACTTAAGAGACAGGTATGCACTTGGGATTGTGACAGTCTCCATGCAGATGTGGAAGGAATAATACTCTCAAGTTCTGAAAGGATGAAAAGCTTACATATGTTAAAATAAAATGCCCTGTTGTGTTCTGTGTTTAAGATAAAAATGGATAAAACCTGGATGGGTTGGCCTTGCACATGTGGTAAAAACCTGACTTTTTAGTAGCATCCTGCAACTGGAGGGGTACAGGCACTATTGGACTTAGTTGTGTGGAAATATGATGTAGAATATGATGGCAGGGTTAAGAGCAAGTTGGTGAGAGAGAAAAAGGGTTTTACTGTCCCCCACAAGAGAGGAAGCTCGTAAAGGGTGCTGGAGAAGAGTGAATTTAGTTCAGTGTGACATGTGAGAGAGGCTGAAATACAGATGTGGTCACAAATACTGTTAGAGGGCTTGTATGATGCCATGGTCATTATAAGCATCTGCAGTTGGATCTCAGGCTATACTACAGCAAAACTGTAGTACAGCAAAGCATGGTAAAGGTAATGTGCTATCCTGTGGCTTAAAATTGCTTTTTTTCAGAATAAAGCAAGCCTGAATTATGTAGTTATGGCTGATGGCATTCTTACAAGAATAATGGAGACCAAAAAAAAGATAAAAAGAGAGGTTAGGACAGGGGTTTTTCCATATGTAAACATTTACATTTCTATTTTGAGTTAATTAGAGTCTTTGAAGTTACAGTAATTTCACAGCCCGTGTTAAATAATAACAATAAAAATTGAAAAATGGGATGTTATCTACTTTTACCATTATGTTTTAATTATTTTCAAGGTCTGTGGCTTAAAAGAAAAAGGTGCTTCACACTAAGAATGTTTCATATTACCAACCATTCTGTGAGTTTTACATATCAGTTATTTAAAGAACTCATTCTAGTATCCGGGTCTCATGAACCCATGGTGGAAATTAGAAAGATACGGAAATCAGATGATGTTTCAGATTTACTAGCAACAAATGTTTTTTAATAAATTACCTATACGTGTTTTTTAAGAGTATTGACTAGTTTTACATTCTGACAAGCAGCTGTTTGAGAGTAGGGACTCCGTGAAATCCATGCTTACTGCAGAGAATGACAGTGGTTTCTATAAACTTGTTTTTGGGGCAGGGGGACAGGAAACATACTGACACCTGACACACACAAATTCTTTGTATCTTACACAAAAACATTGCTCCTCATGCAGCTTCTCCTTACCCAAATCCCAAAGGATCAAATTACTGTTTTAGTTAAATTCACTTTTCCAGTAGGTGGAGACACAACTGTTGATTTCAAATAAGCTTAAGCCTTTACAACATGATTGCAAACATTTTGTCAAGATACTGTTGAAATAATAAAAATTAGGATGTTAGAAAAAGTTTAAATTTTTATTTTAAGGTAAATTACTTCAGCCTCTTTTATTGAAAGAGTTCTGGCATTCAAATATTGCTTCTGTAGTAAGAGTGGCTACTCAGATAGTTCGGGTTTAATTTTCTAATTATATCCACCCACTGGTCAAATATGCATTAATGAAAAGTTTAAGTGATACCTTTTAAAATAGGATGGAGGAAAGCAGATTGAGGGTAAGTAGACTGAGGGTAAAAAGATTGGGTAAAGTTTTTTCTTAAGACTAGTAACACAAGGTAGAGGAGCCCTCAAGTAAATCAGCAGGGGAATAAAAGAAAGATGTATCAGCCATTCTGACTGTATTATTCCATTCCTTGATAAATTTTTTAAAAAAATATTTGATTCCATGTTCATTCATTAATTTTTCAGAGATCTGACTGCAGGTATCATGTCAGAGGTTTTGTATGTAAAACATGTCAGCAACTTTTTATGTGATGTTGATTTATTTTTTTAACAAGTCAGTGGGCCAATTGGTAAGTCAGCCTTTACGTATCTTATTAAAATTCTACCCCATGCCTTTCCTGATCCTCTGTTGAAGTTTACAGAAGTCTTTTTGGCAAGATGAAACTGCTTATGCAGCAGAAGTTCTCAAACTGGGAAGACAAACTGTATTCTAGCGAATGAAGTGAGAGAAAAGTTTGTTTCTCCTTTCCAAGCCATTCTGGCTTACTGTATTGTGAGCTGTTGTGCTGAAGCAAAGAACAGGGTTGCTGGACAGAAATTGCTTGAACATTATTAAGTTTGCTGTAGTCATACTGCTGCTTACAGCTTCTCACGCATTCTTCAGGTCATTAGGAGGAGGTGTAATTAACAATTGAAAGTTCAGTTTACGCATTCTTTGGTAAAGAACATGCAGGCAGGGAGAAGTTAGTAAGTGAAACTTAATGTTCATGGAGTGTGTGACAGTAGGGCATTCAGTCATCTGAATTCAAATCAGGCAGACAGTCAGTCCCTCTTCCCAGATCTACTGGCACAGCTCTGCTGCTTACACTAGATTTGGTACGGAACAGCAAAATGGGATGAGCAGTGCTTGATTTGGTCACTTCTGACCAGTGAAGCTCCTTTATACAGATTTAATCTTTGTAGTATTCTAACAACTTCCAGGAGCTTGTTGCTTGATGTAGTTGGCATTTGCCTTATGTGATCTTCCCTGAGGACAAACTCTGGGTGTACACTGCTATGTGTGGTATTTAAAGCGGTGTTCAACTGAGGCTTATTTATCAAGTGAAACACTGGTTTCAGCTCTGTGAATTTTGTTTCATTCTTTCATAGCTTTATGTGGGGTGGCCCACTTGCTGCATGGATAAAATTCAACCTTGGTGTGAGCCTGTTGTGTGACAGGAGTTGTCCATCATTAGCTCTGCGATAATCTCACAGGTGTCTTGTCGCAAGAGGGATTGAATGGACGCACTACCTTTGAGTCATTGTGCTTTGGGAAGCAAGATAAACTGGTAACCAGTGTTGCTGGGTTTTAATCGGCACTTCTGTAACATTACCTGGTCACAGAGAAGTAATGGCTGTGCTTGAATTGCTCTGACTGATGGTTGAGAACCCTCACGTCCGCTTTCAGTTCCCATTGCTGGAGGGCAGTTTTGAGGACGGGCCGTAAATACACGAAGAAAAAGGAGTATGAGAGCACTGAAGAGTTGGCAGTTGAATTGTTTCTTGAGTTTGACACATAATTTGATAGGAAAAAAAATCCATCCATCCATGTCTGTCCTCGTGTCCGCCACACACACACCACTGGCTCCCAACGGGTAAGTCTTAGGGATCCAGACATTGTTAGAAATCGTGCTATTGGTATGGGAGGTTAAGTGGGTGTGTACACTGGTGAGAAGGTAAGAGGCTTTGGGTGTTGTTAAAAAGGTGCAGAAAAGCGTTTTTTATTGAATGATTTCCAAGTTGCGAGTGCGGAGCCCGAACGCGCCGGGTCTGCTCGGAAAAGTGGCTCAAGCGCGCTCTCCAGTGGCCACACCGGGACAGCGGCGCTGGGATGGGCTTGGGGCCGTCGGGGCCACCGCTCCGGGTGAGTGACAGAAGCCAGCTCCGGTCGTGCGGATGCCTGCTTGCTTAGCTGAGTACACTGATAAATAAACTGGTGCTTCTTGACAAATAAGTAGCTAAATTCGTTAAAAAAAAAAATCCACTGTTGCCAAAAATTGATTCAGTTAGAAATCTTGCTCTTGTAGTTGGATCAAAAAATGACTCTCCCATCCAGCAGTCTATTAGTTGGGGAGATTGGTGCAGTCTCTGCTGGGACTGTCTGTACTGTCGCCTGGAAGCAGGCAGGTTTGCTGCTGAACGGAATTTATTAGCTATGAATTGAAGCGTGCACATTTAACTGTGTCAAATCTTGGCAAATAGCTCTGCAAACAGCACAGACTAACTAAACAGCAGCAGAAGGAAATGTGTAGTTCTTACCAAGTTTACCACACAGTTCTCAGTCTTACATCAGATTCCATGCTGTTCAGGAAAGCAGCGGGGGCCTTCAGAAGGAAGAACTTCATTGGTACTAATGAATAGGAAATAGAAAAGAGAAGGGCAGACTGTTCAGCAGGTGGACTCCTCATACAGTGGAAGGTCTCAAGGCACGCTGTTGTAATTTGAGTTTTCTGAGATAACTGAATGCTTCATAGATGATTTCAAGTTTCTGGTATTGTTTTACTTTGTCTCTTTTTAACTGTTCCAACCTTGAGCTTCTGGCTCCTGGTAGAGTTCTCTTTTGCAGACAAGACCTAAGTTAGGCCTTGTTTGACCACACACCTTGTTTCTCCAAAACCACAACTGTTTTGAGAGTTTGTATGACAGTGAGACTGTCAGAATGGTACTGTTAGGTCTTGCTATTAACTGGAATTGTTGAACTAAGACACTTTAAGTTTGAGCTTGTAAGAATATAGTGTTCGATTGGGTTTTTTAAAGTAATTTTAGTAGTAAGGTACTAGCAAAAAACCTACATAGAGGAAAATTCAGTGAAACCATTAAGAATCCTTTCTTTAGAATTGTAAGAATTAGTCTAATTACAAATTTGGCAAGAAATGCTTGTGTAGTAAGTTTCAGAAGAGTCTACTACTTAGCTTAGAATGTATGGGCTCTATATGGAAAAGTGCAAGTGTATGGCTGTTCATATGTGACATCTGGTGTGATACAGTTGTAATAGTTACACTTACCTGTTTACCACTTCTGATAAAGGCCATTACACAGAATGTGTACTTTTGTGCACAAAGCTCTTTTCTCACTATGGATGTCATTATAAAGCTTTTACACATTTCAAATAATAATAAAAAAATAAAATCCCTTGGGCTTCCCTACCCCAGGCATAAATGATTTTACTTTACAAATATAATTACTGTACTTCCAGGAGGTAATCTCTCTGGACAGCCGTAGACTAGTTTGAATTAGATTACTCTGTTTTTTCCTCCAGGGTGAGTTAATACATTGAGTTTTATTTTTCTGTAATTACTTCAAAATTTAGATCACTTTTAATGCTTACTATTCTTCCTTATAACTAGACTGGGAAAGCTAAGAATACTTGCATTTGAAAGGTTAACATTAACTTTTTTTCACCCATAACTTTATTTCTGTCAGGTAGGTATCTGTTCTGCTCCTCAACTTCATACAGCTCATGCTGTATTCAGTTAGTCTCAGTTGTAGAGTTTCTTAATTTGGAAATACTGGAAATATTTACTTAATAAGCAGAGAGTAAGCACACTAAATCTTTCAACTGTGACATTTAACCAAGTCTAGCTAGAGCAATGTTTTTGTTAAATCTGTATTTCCAGAGTTCTGGGTTTGAAAGCTTTCCACTAGTTTGGCAGTAAGCTTCGTGAATAAAGCAATTTACTACTTTTACCTCTGTTACAAAATCTTCGGACAGAAAGCCAGTCAGTGTGAAATAAACAGAGGAGCAGAGTTAGTCAGGGGACACAGTCAGGAAAATGTTTTTCCTGTTTTTTTAATGAACTTTAGCAGGAAGGGCAAATCTCTGCATAGATGGTTGTGAACCACGATGGGATGCAAATGCGTTTATATAAATGTCCTGTTTGTATTTGGATTTTACTTACTTTAAGAAGCAGCAGTGTACTTAAGCACTAGATGAGAGAAGACTACAGAGATTAATTTGTAAATTAACCTTATAATAATACAGTGCTGTTTTGAAATAGACAGAAGGAAATCTTTGGTGTTTTGAGGTCTCAGAATATGACTTCCTGTTTGTGTTGAGTACAGGACTAGCTGGGATATCTGTAGAGGCAGTCATTTTAGTTCTGTAGTTGGCATCTGGTATCAAAGTGCAGGACTATTATGTACTAATGCAAGTAAATACAATGTTAAAGGGTAAAACTTGTTACTTGTGTTGCATATGAAGTCCTACAGCCTAGCTGTGTAACAAATAAGTCCATTGCAACCTGAAAGTACTTGGGTCCCCTTTAATACAGTAGGTTTTCAAATAATAACAACTGTCATTGGGTCAGACTGAAGGACCATCTAACTCCTTTTTCTAACATGCAGTGCAGCTTCTGAAACCATTCAGAATCTATCAGGAGCTCCTATTGATGTTATCTCTGAGCAGATTTTCAAGAAGACAGAAGACATGGATATCTCTTGATGAGAAGTAGCTGGGGCCAGAAAATTTCGTGTCTGGATAGCCTTAAATTCAGCTTCCAGATAGGGATAAAGAAGCATAACATGGTCCCCAAGTGCCTAGACATCATTATCCAAAAACCAGTGAAAAATTCATTGTGCTAATGTGCAACAGCAGCAGAATCCAAAATTTAATGCGTTATTCACGACTAAAATAACATCTTATGTAATTGCCCTGGGCCTGCAAATTAGCAGCTTCCAAAAAGATCTGATAGCTTTGCAGAGGGGATTGAAAACTAAGACAGCAGAATGACTGATAATGCTAAAGGCGTAAGACTTGAAGGTCTCCAGGAAGTCCATCCCTTAGCAGAGAATAGATTACACGTTTGCCACTCTTTTTCTTTCTCTGCTCTTCTGCAAGTCATTAGGGAGCCAGTATAAATGCAAGAGGATGACCTGAAATACCGGGCACAGGTTAGCAGCTGTGGGTGTGGCTACCTGTAAGAAAAAGTTTCCTACTCCCTAATATTGCACTGAAGAAAGACCCTGCATCAGGAACTTTCTCTTGTTTGATGTGATCTTTCCCTGTGTTAGGATATTACCCATTTGAACTGAACAGGGCTGTTACCAGTAATGGATTGGAAGTTGCAGTCTGCCTTTTAAATGCCCTTTAAAAAATACGTATATTTTATTTTGTTTGTATGCATGCACATGACTGCATACATTTATGGAAACATACAGAAAAAGAAGGAATTTTTAATAAAATGTAGTATTTTATATATGTATGTGTGTTAAGATGTGTGTGGGTGTATATATATGCATACATATGTATCTTCAAAAAAAGAACGCTTGTCTGTAAACAGAAAGCCTAGCATGCGTGAACTGTCTAGGAAAGCATAAAAACAAAGTAAGCATACATGACATTTTCCCTAGGTAATCTCCCAGAATCTGGCTGATGTTTAACCTGAAGATTTTTTGAATTAAATTAGGTTGTGGATTGTTTATGTAATTTGTGTTGGGTGCTTTTACCATTCAAGATGCTTCCATTTCAAAACTGGTCTCAACTTCTTAACGGACCAGTATTCATACATAAATTGCTACTGTGCATTGGAGATCTGTTTGATTAAACATGACAAACTCTTATCCTTGGATTGGATTAGTGTTTAGTTTCTTTAAATAATTGATAATGGATTTCCTCTGAAGTGCTTGATAACGGAGATGTGATATGTGCAGCACTGTAGCCTTCTGTGAAGATTGAGCCAGTACTAGTTCTTGTTTTGGTAACAGAGCTGGTGGCAAGTTTGCAGCAGAGTAATGATTACCCGTGTTTTAGTTTAGGAAGCATGTCAGACTGACCAGGATACCCACAGGTTGCTCTTTGGTGGGCCATTGCTCCATTCTGCCTAATGATATGTCCAGGTGAAACAGCAGAAATAGATGTTTAGCCTCCAAACACTGGAGCTTGTATGCCTGTTTACATATTTACCTGCTTTCCAGAAATCTGACAGCTGCCATGTCACGTGTTTGTTCTGATCCCATCTTCCACACAGGCGCTCTGTATAAGGTGGGTGCTAGCCTTGGCCAAGATCTTGGTGTGGCTTTAAAGGTTCTTCTGCCTTCAGCGTGAGGTTTTAATAAACACAGAAAGATAAAGTGTGTTGGGATTAAAGGAAGAACATTCTAATAGTTTGAATTTTGGGTTGTTTGGTCACTGAGTCCTTTGAACTTACATGTCTGTGCTGTGGTTGTCTGAAGCTAAAGGGAAGACTTCTTGATTAGCAGTAGAAATGCTCTTTCGAGTTAGTCTGACGGTATGGTATCCTGTGCCTGGAAGCATGTTCAACTGACCTGTGGAAATGCATAGATAATAAGGAAACATCACGGTCTCAGTTGCTGTGATTAAAAAACATCCTTCCTAACATCCCTCTTCACATTGTCCTGTATCTATACCCAGAATTGAGAACAAGCTGAAGCAACTGGCTCATCTTTCCCTCACTCACTTCAGTCATTCTGCAGGTAGCTAGCAGCTCTTTATAGTCCATATCACTTGGAAAACACTTCCAATTTTACAGCAATAAGCAATGACTTTAAAGCTTCTAGGTTCAGTCTTCTTATGTAAGGAAGAAGGATGGAGTCAGGAGTTCTAGATCACCCTGTGTTAACAGTGAACTGGAGATGTGTTTTCAAGTGAAATCAGCTTGATATGAGATCTTAGAATCCAAGCAGTGATTTCCATACAGAATAAAGGCTTAGTGTTATAGAATTAGTTTCTCCTACCTGTTGGAAATGTGGTGTCAAGGATTCAGAGGGATGTAAAGAGCTCTTTCCCCTTTACTTTCCAGTCTATCATCTTCTCACTTGTTGGTAAAAGTCACAGTTCTCATGTTTGGTCCTTTTGTCAGTCGGTTAAAGAGGCGATAAAGAAGCAATGTCCCAATACAGTTCTCTAAAAAGGTTTTAAAAAATACTTTTCTAAGGTGACTTTCCTATTATCTTTTAATAGGAAATGTAATCATTGACAAACCCCTAGTTTGGCCTGAGTAGAATGTGGAAGCTCTGAGGCTTGACAGAAGTTGGGAATCATATAAAAATAAGAGCAGTTCCATTACCAAGAACTTGATCTAGGCTTTTACAGGTGCTCTTTCTTTTTGGGACAAGAGATTTCGATAGTGTTAGGTAAAACAAATAATTATGTGGGGGTTTTTTTATTTGTTTAGTTAAGAAATAATGCAACAGAAATGGAACAGAAATAACACGACATATGTGGAGTTCAGAAAAAAATGAGGCTTGACCAGACTTGTGTTTTCTCTTGCTGAAGAAATAGATCCTTTGGAAAAAAAAATTGAGAAAGTGCAGCATGAATATGCTTCTTGTATAGAAATAGGAGAAAAAAAAGGAGTAAAATTTACCAGCTGTACATTGAATATTGTCTTTCCAAGTGATGCCCAAAAATACTCTTGTACATCTGAAGATGTTGAATGCATCATAAATCTCAGCTAATATTATCTAGAATTGCTCTACTTAGTTATCTGTGACCAAGATTAGAATCCTGCTAAAGCTCCTGTTACGTAGTTTTTAGAGTTCATTGACAGCTTCTGAGTGAATTAAAAGGATGAAGAAAGGCAAAAGAAGTGAAGAGTCATAAGGACTTGAAGATCTTGGCCGTTCTATTTTAAATTGGAATTTAAACATGTTAGAAAGATCTCTGAATGTCTATAACCTGTCTATAGCACAGGCTGCTTTTATTCAAACTACTCATTCTTTTTTGGCAGCTAAGCTGCCGTTTCAGTTTTAGTCTCTACTCTGATTCTTAAGCATTTGGGTATACTTAGGAAACAGGAGGAGTACTTTTTCATGTGAACAGAAATAGGCAGTGAATAGAAAGATAGCGGAAAAAATCTTTGAGTCTATATGAACCTAATGGATTAATCAAGAGTTATACTGTGTGACATTTCACAGTTTGTACTTAAGGAAATATATGCAAATACCTCTTGTCAGCCTGTTTTGAAGGGATCTGAACATATAAACCTCTGAATGAGTCTTTCATTCAAGTAGGTCACTTCCTTCCTTTTTGTTCTTTTTTTTCTGACATAATTCCCAAACCAACTTTAACAGATGCGTTAACTTTGAAGTCACTGGGACTGGTTACCTGCTTGCAGCTAAACTTACACTTAAATCCTTATCAGTAATATTTTAGGAAATTCTACTTCTCTGGAATATTGTCTAACGAACGTTTTTAAATGCAGCAGCCTGAAAGAGGAACACAGTGAGGGACTCAGCATTGGGAACCTCCCTCTCTTTCCCATCAATCAAGAGGCATAGCGTTATCTTCCAGGCAGAAGTGCCAGTCTGTGTACATGAAGACAGGTGGAGCAGGTGACAGTTCCATTTAAACACTACTGCTTCCAGCATGGTGTAAGCACCATGCGGTAGTGCTGGACTGTGTACAAAAATGACAGATGAGCTGTGGTTTCCTGGGCCATCAGCTGGAATATATAAGACATTTCACGTTTTTTAATTTTTCCTACTGAGCTACTCCTTTTGCTGTATCTGGATTTTCTAAGTTCATCGCAATATGTCGCCTACTTTCCAAGCATTTTTTTCCCCTTTCATTCAATAAATTTTCAGATAATTCTCTATTAAATAGGTGTTCAGGACTTTTAGCTCTCAAACGAAATTTTACTTTTATATCTGTGTTGGAGAGATGTCCAACTTCTCTGAGTATGGTAGGGTATTTGGCTAAATGATCTGAACACTGATGTTGGGGTATATGCGCAGGCCTGTGTTCTGATGGCTGGTATGATGACTGCAAAAAAACCCGTGAGAGATAATTTGACACTAAGATCTTGAATTTGTGCATCTTGGTGGTGATTAAACTCACTGAAATACATTTTCTACCCCTCCCAAAATATAATCCAACAAAAGTCTTCAAAGGATTGAAGTCAGTGAGTTTTTATAGAGGATTATTTGTACAAGGCGTTGGAAGTGCTGTGTCTGTGAATTTGTTTGGGATGCTGTTCCATTATGTGTGTGTCTTTTATGGAATCTATTTTCCTTCCTCAGAAGTCATAGGACACTGTGTGTTGCATGGCTTTGCTCTGCTGTTAGCACAGTAGATTCAAGTAAAAATGTTTGGCGAAAGCAAGAATATCTGGGATGCAGTTGCAGTGATACTTCCATGCTTCAAATTTATGGTGGAGTCTTGCAGCTCTGCTGCACTAAACAGATTTGTGCTGCACTGTAAACGTCTCATTTCATCAGTCTTTGCATTGTTTTTCTGTATCTGTCATAGAGAAAACTCTGTATCCACCTGTTCTTGGAAAGCCCTATAACTGAAGAGCAAGGCTGGTGGAATTACTATACTGATTTATTCATTTTTCTAAGTTTTGAACTTAAGATTGTCTTCCTGATAATTTAAAATGAGAGATCTGATGTGTGCACATACAGCACTGTGTAAGTGTTCTTTTCTCTCAAAAACATGCCTATTCAGGTTCAGGGTATCTCTCTGGAGCAAGAACTGCCTGCAGAGTGATGAACTTTATTTAAAGAATTAGGAAAACTGATGAACAGTGTAAGTCTTTGGTAAAAATCCTTTAGGGGAAGGGTTCTACAGTATCCTGTTGGTATTTAGCATGGATGAGAATCTTTTTCTGTTCATGTTTAAGTTTCTGGTTGGCACATGAGACTTGGAAATCACAGAGCTTCTTGGTGTCCTTTGTTTTAACTTGTTTGACATTCTAACAATTCATTTATTAAGCACAAGAAGATCACAGTTTTGAGCTCATGTGACATTTATGTAACTGCATAGTGAGTTTCAAGTACTTAGAATGTGTATAAAAAAATTATCATGAGACTATTTAATTCTCTACCCTTTCAGCCATAATTTAATCCTATGTTGAGCCAATGTAATGCATGCCTGATTGAATCTTTATCCTTCATAGCCCTTGATGTCCATTGTTCTGGACAGAGGCATGGTAATTAATTTGTGAAAAGAATTTTTCAATACAGAGACTTGGCTTCTCTTTTGAACTACTGGCAGGAGCTCATTCAAAGCAGTCTCTCCGGTATTAAAAAACAAGTGTTGATTCCTTCTGTGTGAAAGTTGGCTTGTCTGGGTCTGAAAACTTACGCTGAGAAGTGATGTGGTATTTAAATCCTGACACTGTGTTTGGAAAAACAGAATCTCTGCCAGATTTTCTGCAGCTGAGAAAGCTTCTTTCATGTTTCAAATGCTTCAGTCATTGAACACAAATTCCTTCTTACAGGATCAAATGTGATTGCTATAACCATGGCAAGTTACTGTAGAGGAATACTCGGTGCCATCTGTAAGCTTGATTTATGGAGAGCATATTAATGAAAATAAAAAGGTCCCTTTCCAAGCAATATGGTGTTAGTACTGCTGAGGTTTCTTCCAAACAGAATATTCCAAAGGAAGTTTCAACACGAAGATCTGATGTTTCTAATGGATCTCTCAATGTGCAGACTAATGCCAGTAGGTTGGACCAGCAATCCAGTAAGTGCTTACCAGGCTGCTGGGCTTGTGCCTTTTTTAGTATGCCACTGGATCTCTCCAGGGACAGGTGTTCAGGAGTCTACCTGCATGTGGTTTGCTTTGTTAGATCTGTTTCTTCAAGCTGTTTTCCCCTCCTGACTGGACCAAAAAGCAGGCTAAAGTCCAGCATGTGTCCTTGCAGTCCTGCAGTCCTTTCAACTTTGCACACATGTGTAGCTGACTGGTAGAATGCATGTAGCTGAGGTATCAGGATCTGTTGACTTAGGGAAGTGCAAGCCTGGGCTGCTTAAAAGTATCAGCTGCTCTTTGAGTAGACACAGTCAACCAGGTTCTGTCCTGAGTCTAGGACTTTTCCTGTACCACATGACAAGTGGAATGTGTGCAGCACTTCTGGGGGCCATGTTAACAGACAGGGTTTCTGAGAAGTTGAAACAGAATCAAGATTCCATTTGGGTGTTGGGCATGTCTTCAAGAAAAGTGTAGTGAAAAGTGAAAGAAATATAGCTGATTATTTGAAAAATAACTAAACAGGTTGATTTCCTTTCTGCAAATAGGAATTTATACTTCTGAAAATGCATTCCTAGGCTATGTTTTGTTTCAGACCTTTAAAAATCCTGAGGAAGAATGGGGCCCTTTAACTTCAGTGTCAGGTTTGTATGAGACAATGACTACTCCATCTATTTCTTACTACTTTGTGTAACCTGTCTGCTGAGATAGGACTTGTTTTTTTTTAATGAAATTCATAAGTACTGGCAACAATGTGGTTTTGACCTTGTAACAGCCAGGAAGTTATGGAAAAAGACAACATTGCCCTTTCAGGTTTTCTTGGGAGCTTGAAGGTAATTTCATGTTAAATTATTCCACAATCTTAAAACTAGTTGTGTCCAAAGAACCAATTTATCCATAGGAGGTTACACTGCTCTCTTTTTATCTTGTTCTCAGGCCCAGTATTCTTCAGGGAAAGAGGAATTTGATGGGGAGTAAAATAAGCAGAAACAACTGTGGATGGGACTGACAGCTCTGAGAACTCCTTTGGTGTGATGGGACAGTCCTCTCAACTGCCATGCTGAAGGTGGTTGGCAAAGCAATTACCCTCTTCCAGGTCAGGACCTGGACTTCATAAAACCTTCTTGTGGAAAAGCTGAAACGCGCAACTATTATTTATCTATTGCAGTGAAATTCCAAGGCTGGGGACAGAGACTCATGGTCCCCAACTTGCCATTTCTGTTTGTACATGGGAGGCCTTCAATAGGCTATTTTGGGAATCCTCTCCAGTTCTTTTCTGTGGATGGCATTAGAGTGGTTCTGGCTACTGATAGCCAGGTAACTGGGCCTCAAAATTTGTGCAAATCTGAGCGGTTTTATAGTCAAAACCCAACAAGGTTCTTGCTTGTACTAGTGTCTTTCTCTCTTCTCCCACCTCGTTTCTCTGAGACCCCTAAGCAGTGTGGGAAACAACAGAACAAAGGACTTGAGTGAAAACTAAGATAATGTGGCTTTTACTGTTTCAGCATAAATAGGTTTGAAGAGAGTTAGTGTATGAGGATGTGTATGAACTGCTTTTAAGAAACAGCAATTGCAGTTTGAAGTCGAGAAAGACGTTATCTTACAACTTTTTTATTTTTTCCCCCTCTGTAGACTTTCTCATGGCTCAGATGCAGTCAAAAAGCCAAGTTCCATCATGATCTGATTTTTACAAGAAAAGCCATTATAGAAGAGATGATGTCATATCAGTAAAAGTTGTAGTTTCAAGCATCACTACTTTCAGATGTACAGCAATTTGCCTGTCTCAGAAAATGATGAAAAGCCTCGACAGACATTATTCTTCACTGAGTTTTGCGGTGGTGTGAACTGTTCAAGAAGAAAAGTTCGGCTGTCTTTGCATTTGCCAGTGCTTCTTTTAAAAAAAACCCCAAAAACCAAAAAACCCCCACAAAACGAAACAAAACCCCCAAAACATTTGAATTGAAAAATGTGCAAAATTTACTTAGAAGTTCTCTGGTTTTGCTTCAGTTGGAGTGATGGGGTACATGACTGAGAATTCAAAAGTTCTTAGCAAAACTTAATGAAACCCAACTTTGTATTCTGAGTAAATGGAGTAGAAAATTTCAAACATGTCAGTATGCATCACATACAGTTTTGAAGATACCCTTTGCTGTTTCACTGCCTGTGCCCACCTTATACAACACAGAACACTGTCATTCAAGGTTTACAGCAGTAACTTGGAAATTGACTTTAAAGTGAAAGTGGCAAACATTCAAAGAGAGCATTCAAAGTGGCAGTTTCCTTAAAAACATGAAGTTCTTAATCCAAGCTGCCCCAAGACCACTAGAAATAAATTTTTCCTGATGTTATTGTGCCTAGATATTCTTAAATTGAAATTAGATTTCCCACTTTTCATTAAACATTTGCAATCATAAATAAATCCTGATAACATAATGTGGGGAAGTAGTCCAGGAGGTAAAACACATGACTAAGGGCAGTGTGACTTACTCCGTAAAGTTTTTCAGTTCCCTTCAAAATACAAGTGTCAAGCTGATCTTTTTATTCCTTTTCCAGGCTTCTTGGACATACCCTTGAAAGGACTAAAGGAACCTATCTGTTGAGGGTAATGAATAGGCAATTGTGTAAATCTTGGCTGCATTGAACTGAAAGAAAGGTTTAGAATAGAGTCTCTTCACTAGGGAAGTGGCAGAGGTGTATTCTGAGCATTCCTGAAGGTCAAGTAAGCTTTTAACATGCCTTATTTTGCCATCTCTTTATTAAAGCACCAAGGTTTTATGTGGTATTTTTCACTATTTAGAAACACAAGCAGTGTTATTCGGCAAACAAATTGGAAAAGCCATTTTCTATCCACTACGTCATTACTAACATTCCAACTGTGTTTTGGAAATTCTCTTTATGAGTAAAGCTTTAGCTGTGTCCTTAAAATAAGCAAGAACTGTATCATATGACAAAGGTAGTGAAGTAAACATTTTTTTATTTTCCTGTTGCAAGTCACCCTAAACTAGAACATCATTAATTTAGTGAATTGCTTTTACTGCTTCCTAATAAGTTTGTTTGGGCAGAAATGGGGGGGGGATGTGCATGAGAGAGATTAGTTTAGTGGAAGTGGGAGCGTTAGAGTTTAGGGATGAACTTGAAGTGAAATTTTTGGAAGATGTACTAGGTGATCATGTAAAATTGAAAACTGAGGTCCTGGGACAGAGATAATTTCATTTAAATGTTAGAAATTTCTCAGATTCGCTCCTGTCCTAAATTTTTTGCCTTCAGGCTGGGATGCAGTAGAAAATTGAGTGAAAGTAAGTAGACTCTGAATTAACTGAACACTTCCCTATGGAAGTGTTTCATGGTGGGTCTTTTCCTTTCTATAGAAAAATGGGCTAGATATAATAATAGTGTAATTGAATATATTTTTCCTTTTTTATTAAAGAATATGTTGACATAGTCTAAATATTTTCTAAAGTGCTTTAACTTAATTTGTGCTCCAAAAAGCTGTCTTACATTTCTGTTTTCTGCATATAATTTTATTGAGTGATTTTCAAATGCTTATATAGCATCTATAGTGGAACCTCAAAAATATTTTTAGGCCTGCATTGGTAGAGCTCTAATTTAAATACTCTGGTGTTTTAGCTTGGAAGGGATAATTCAACAAATATTTCACGGTAGCAGAGGCCTGAAACAGTGCGTGCATGAAGTGTTAACATATGGGTGTGATTGTTTAAAGGGCAGAGGTGTAGTTTGTTAAGTGGCTGCATCATAATGGAGCAATCAGAGTTTGAAAGTGCTGTGTTTGGATGCTTTCATTTAGAAAAGCATTCTGCTGTAGTTATAAAATAACTCTGAGAATGTATTATGATACAGCCTTATTTCACTTGATATCAAAACTCTTCATCATACAATTTTTAATTGTTAGAATTCCTCAGTGTCTCCTACACTTGAAGCTGTAAAAGGAAGTAGTGTTAAAAGGAACAGTAGTATCTGGATGATATGTGGTTTCTGGTGGATTTCCTTGTCTAAGCATTTTCACTAAAGCAAAAGAGGACCAAAATCAAAGTGCCAAAAACTAATTTGAAACCTGGAGTAATAGCAGTGGACAAAATATACATGTAGTGTTTTCACTAAAGAAAGAGGACATTTTGTTACAGATTTAAATTTTGGAGGAGAGTGAGGTTTAAAGTGATCCTTTGTACTGTTTTGTGACAGACCAGTAGATTGAGCTGACAGTATGACGTAACTGTAAGAAGGTCAAAATAGATCTCATTATCTCTCCGTATCGGTAGAGAGGGAAGTATTAATGGTGTCGTGCAAGGCACTCATGAGACTCTTGACTGATATATTTTCCACAGTTCTGACTGTCTGTATTTAAAAAAGGTGCACACTGGGAGAGGTACAGGGGAGTTATGCCAAGCTTGCTTCTTTCCCAGTCAGTATAGGAGAGGAGAAGCCTTCTGAAGGGCAGAAAATTGCCCTCTTTATGTTAGAATAATGAAAACTGAGACATTGTTTGCTAGATGTAAAAAAATTGGGTTAAGAACAGGGACCAGAAAGAATTGTTTAACCTAGATTTCTTATTAACCAAGATTAAGGAAATGCCCAGGTATCTGAAGTGTGGATTGTTTTTAATGATATCGTCCTGATACTCTGTTGAGTGATCAGGTGCCTTCAGACACAAGGATGCAGACACCCCTGAGATGCAAACTGCAGTGGAACCAACATCATCTCTGGTAATCAGAGTCATCATGGGTCTCTGGAGGTGCAGTGTTGTTACTTTGTTACACAGTGGAATATCTAATTTTGTTTATTAAAAGTACCTTGTCTTTTTTGCAGACGTGCACGCTACAGAACAGCTCTGCAATTATTGTTCTGAACCATGACATTTACACTGACAGTAGAGTACATTACAATCCTTGTGAATTTTAGCTTTCTTCTTTGAGAAAATCCCTATCCAGTGTTCCTAGATGAAAGGGCAAATGGTTGGAAAAAGATGTCCAAGCTGGGCTTGGACCAGTTGCTGCTGGGATGCCTGGTCCCAGAAGTGGGGCACAAGATGCAGCTTGCCTTATCCACTATGACAGTGTTGATTGGAGCCCAGCAACAAGATGCAAGCATGTAACACTTGGAGTGGAAGTCTGCTTTCCCTTTGGAAGGGTGTTCACTATTTTCTCTTAAGGTCTATTTTTTTTACTTGTGTGAAGAAGGGATTTAATTGAGGAAGAAATCTTAATTGATTTCCAGCTGCCCTTAGGCTGAATTTGTGAATGGGATAAAACTATAGATGGTTCTGCATGGCTTCCCCTCAAGTGTTTCACCAAGAAAAGCGGTACAGTAAACCGATTCTTACATTTGTTTGGGTTTGTTTGTTTGCTTGTTACACATAACTTGTTCCTGTGGTATATGACTGTGATCTTTACTCATGTTAGCATTTTTTCAGTCCTGCTTTCTTCAGGCTCTGTTGTACCGCAACAGATAAATAATACTGAGTCCTGTGGCAGAAATGCAGATACAAAGCTTTGATTCATTTGGAAGAGTGCACATTAAAGAAAGCAATACTTCAAAAGCTGCACTTAGGTTGCTGCATCTCTTTTGCTGGCATTTTAGACTCCATAAAAACTGGCGTTAATTACCAGAGGTACTGCAGAGAATGCAAGTTTCTTCATCCAGCTACTGCTTGCAACATACCAGGGAGAATGATGGATGTGTGTAATAAACTCAGCCCGTTGTATAAAAGTTGAGTGGAGTGCAGGATACGTTCTGAAACTTTGTTGAATTTCTGCTGTAACTTTTGAGTTTAAAGTAGTATCTTAGACTGCCTATCCACTGAATGTTTTGCCTTCACTTGAAAATCTGTTTTAATATATTCTCCAGTACCTGAACTACTAAAGTAGTTGAAGAACTAAGGGTAGTACAGTCATTCTTCACCAAAATTGAAATTTCTCCTGAGGCATGTCCTAGTATTCATTTAAAGTACAGTAGTCTTTACGTGACATCAATATATACTTTCCTGACATCTGTAGCTAAAAAGTAAGAACACAAAAAAAATATTAAAAATTCATCCTTTTAAAAAACTTCCGGTTGACTTGTTTGTACATGCTCTGGTTTGTGCTGTATGGTGCTGGAAGATTTTTTTTTCTGCATACTTGTCTGGTGTGTGCATGTATGTCCTTCCTCAATTAATCATTTCTGTGCCTGAAGCTTGCATCATTCTTCCTCTAATTAAAAAAGGTCAGAAAACTTGGTAATACCTAACACCTATATAGGCTTATCTTCAAAGCATCAAGCTTAGTTAGTGAGCATCAAGTTAAGTTAATTACGAAATTTTTTTTTTCAGTCTTTAAGAAAGAGAAGTCTGACATAATTGCCTTAATACTAGATTTTAGTGTACCTGTTTTCAATATCTTATTGGTGGTCATGATGTAGGTTTTTAAATAAGACTTAACCTTTTAATTCTGCTGGTTTTGGAGTTTTGATGTTTTGTTCCCTTTTTATCTTTGCTGAGATAATTTTTAAATAGTGCTTTTTTTTTTTTTCCAAAAGATGCAGCTGTGAGGTCCATCTGTTCATCAGAAAATTTGTGCTTCATCTTTTTTTAGGCAAACTTCACAGCCTGAAAGAAGTATGTCTGCAGTGTTCGAGCTGGGAAAGGGTTGTTGGCTCTTCCCTATAGCTTTTGTGACCTTCACAGTCATGAAAAATGGGCATGTTAAGATATAGTTGAGCCAGGTTTGATAAGGGTAGGGACTGCTTGAGCTTCTATTTATAGGTATGCTAAAATAGCTCCATCTTGGCTTGCCAGTAGACTTCCAGAAAATGAAGTAAAAAAAATTAATAAACTTTTCTAAGCATTTATGTTATTTTATTTTCAACATGCAGAAATTCAGCGGGCAGAATTTGAATATGCAGAGGAACATTCATTCTTATCAATTAGACTTTTCCTTCTTCCTTTAAAAATTCATTACCATATGTGATTCTGCGGTCAGTAAAGTGTTCATGCTGCAGACAACAGCTTTCTTCATTAAGCAATCTTAGTGTCTTTTTAGAGGAGAGCTGCTGTGTTTACTGCCTGAGGAAGGGGTCCCGTTTAGAAAAGGTGCCTGAGTGATGTTACAATGGAATGCTGCCCAGGAATGGCTGAGTTAAGGTGGCTGTCCAGGGCTGTAGCTGCACTGGCCCAGCACTCCCTGCTTGGCAGTGTCTGTCAAATAGGAGGTGCAGAGTGTTTGGGTGGGTGTTTAAAGGCCTGAGTGTCATTGCACCCTGCTACAGTCAGCAGCATGTGTGGAGTAGGTGACTGGTTTGTAGAGGAGCAGGGAGCTCCAGCACTCCTGTAACGCTCCCTGCTCTGGAGCTGTTGCTGAGAGTAATCCTGCTCAGTGCATGCAGCTGCTGGCTCTGAAAACACTAACATAATGTTGTATGTGCTCACTGCATAGTGCTTTCCCAGAGACTTTTATCTTAAAATATGGCTTCTGAAACTTACTCTAGCAGTAGTAAGACAGCTGTGTCAGTCTTTCATATATTCGTGGTCAATAGCCTGTTTGTGAATTAACTTGTCAAATATTCTCAGAATGTTAAGTTGTTCATAGGTGCTCCTTTTCTCTGTTCTAGACTGCCAAAACTGCTATAATTTGTGACTGGGAGAGAGAAGAGGCCAACACAGAATAACTTTTTTTTTTTCCTTTGCCTTATATTTAAGCATAATGATCATTATTTAAAAAACATGAACACAAATGGGAAAAAATTACAGAGTTGTCATTGGTTAAGGGCTGGCGAAGTTACAAATTAATCTTCTTTTGTCTGAGCTTATTGTGTGTCTTGTGAAACTTTTCAATATATCCCTCCTGAAAAGGTTTTAAATCACACAAGAGATTATTTCTGAAGTTTATGTATGTGACAAGATTTTAATCTAACTTTCTAGACTTTGTGTGGAGCACCTGCCTCGCCAGTAGTCCTTGAGGTATTTATTATAACTTCCTATCCAAATGAGTAGGCCATGTGGAAATAAATATGCATATTTATTTAAATATATTATACATAATTTTCTTTTCATTCCGGTTATTTTGTAAGCTTGGAGACTAATAAAATGAAACTGAGCTAAAAAAATCTGTGCAAGGTATTCACTCTGAAAGGCTTTAATTTCCCCCAGTGAGTGACACATTTGTCTTCTGTCTGCAAATCTGGAAAATTTATTTAAATATATGCTTCTTCTTTCCTCTACATAGAATTAATGTAGACAAGAATTAGGCACTGAAAGAAAGAATAAAATCAAATTTGGTAGAAGAGTCACAGTTGAGAGCTTGGTGAAAACCTGTCTTTTTCTTACAATTACAAGAAGAAAAGAGTTATCAGGGTATCTTTTACTTCTGTTTGATCTGAATTTACTATTGTAAGGTACAGTGTGTAGATTAAACCTTTGAAGCATCCCTTGCTTTTCTGAAGAACTCTGTGGGAACTAGGAGGACTTAATTCTGGTTAGTAAATTTTGCTTTAGGAAGTGGGACTTCTGTATTCCCACACCTCAGGATGCATGCTATTTGCCACAGAGACCAATTAACATCTGTTTCCCCCTTTTCTCTTTTTGAAATGGGGTTCAAATGACAAACTAGTTTCCCTGAATGGGGGGTCATATGTATAGTAGGATTAAATTGTTCAGTTCATGTACACAGCAGACCAGTATGTTCCTGCTGAGTCTTGCCTGAGGCTTTAAACTTGCTGCGGTTATGAAGATGTTCTTTGAAAATTGACTGTGGAAACTAATTCTATGTGTATTCCCAGTCACGAAAGCCGGGGGCTGAAGTGAAGAGGGGCCTGTTGTAATCTCATTTTCTCTTGAGTCCCAGCTCAGACTCAGTTCCTGTTGTCACTTTTTCCTAAGAATCCCTTTATTTCAACACCTTGCCTCAGCTGAGTCTGTTTCTGCTGCCTGGTTCCTCCTGGTGTGTCTGAAGGCTGTTGTCTGTGTGTGTTTCTTGTAATACGTGCGTGTTCCTAGGTGGTTTTGTTAACCATTGTAGTCAGCCATGCCTATCTCATGGTGTCCTCACAAAAGCAAATTCTTATGTCTTGTGATGAGAGTTTAAAGTTTTCCCCAGATGGGTCTTTGTATATAGAAACAGGCTTGCCTTCAGAGAGAGAGGGAGGTGAATGGTAGAGCTCTCAATGTCAGTATGTTCTTATTATTTTCCTGTAAAAGATGGGACAAGAGAGGGAAGAGAGACCCAATTAGTTTTCCACTGAAGGAAAAGCACACATTTCCTTTTTATTGTACACCAAAGTACTCAAGAATAAGGAGCACTTCTGACAACCTGGTTTATGCAGTTCGTTCATGTAGTCCTTAGTTCTTCAGTATGCCTGACTGAAATGTAAGTTCTACAGGGCTTTCTACCCCCCAGTGAGTAACTTCTATCAACGTTTCAAGGGCAGATTCACCACAAAAGAGATGTGCGGCTCAAAAGGCAATTTTTGATGGGATATTTAGATTTGGTAGTCTCAAAACTCTTCAGTTCCATCTGTTTCTTGCTTGGTAGGACCTGATCTTTTAAGTAAAACTTTCCTACATAAGTACTTTCATCTTCAGCTTTCATTCCTGCTGCTCAGGAATAAGATAAGATACTTTTCTAAAAGTGCTAAGGTGGCTTTACCCCTGGAAAAAGTGAAATTGTTTAAAAGAGTGCTACTTGAAATTCCATGTGTATCTGCATTATTCTGAAAGATGATTATAATTAACCCTGGAAACAAAGTATCTCCTGTTGTTTGTTGTCTAATAGAGTATTTCTTCTACTAGAAATGAATAAACAAAAGCCTGTTGAATAGATACAGAAGAAGAGGTTCTATAATACATTTCCCAAAGTGTCTTCCCCTCCTCCCACCTCTGTCCTTAAATAGTCTTTTGATAAATCAAGTTGTTTGAAAGTACATGTATGAATATCTAAGGCATATATAGTCAGTATATTGCTTAGACTTTCAAAGCTGTTTTCACATGTGAGCAAATATCAGCATTTCACATTAAACAGGAACTGTATTTGAAAGTGGCCCATGACTTGTATAATACACATAAGACACTGAGATTAAAATGCTTTGTCTAGTCCATCAAAAAAAGTACCCATGTATTTGTGGTCTATTCTTTTTAAATAAACCAGCAGACATAATTCGTGTTGGAAGATGCTGTTGATGATTTCTTGGCAAATAACATTTGATCATGTTCTGAATTCTTTGCCAGGTGAGTGTAAAGCAGTGAAACATGGTGAAGCATATAAATGTTCCTCTGCCTACCATGTGCTAGGTAACAGGTGCAAAGACTGTTGAACTTAAACTTTCATGCTAAAATTTTTTTGCTTAACGTTGTAACTGGTTAAAATAAAGGGGTACTTAAAGGTATTATTTTTTTATCCAACTACTTAGAAAGATCTTCCCTTTAAGATGGGGAACTATCTTAATATAGAGGCAATATAGAGCCTCATATTGTGTTCAAACATAAACAGTACAGGATGAGTAAAGGTGCCTTATCCTGCCTTTTTGGCTTGCTTTCTAACATTGAGGCAACACTATTCATAGCTAAGAAAACTCTTGCCGTGATGACATTGAGAGAAGGCAACCAACACAGAGCAATAGGAAGCTATTTCTGAGAACAGCTGGTTTTGGTTTTGATGACCTGGGATGCAAGTCTGCCTTTGTGAATTTTTTGCGCTCTGCATGTTGATAAAGCTGGTTGCTGTTTTCTAAGAATGCTGAAATATACCTAAGTAGTTCAGATGCTAGGTGTTTGTGAAACCTTTATTAAGTAAAATATTAATTTGAAAATTAATACTGTCTACCTTCACAAAGTTTGAAAGACATTCTTCTGAAGCTTAACATTGCCCTTAACAGTTTGTTGTTGATGATAAAGTTTTTATGTAGGGACTATATTTTTTAATTTGATCTAAGGCAGAATTCTGAAAGGCTTAAGTAAGAAACAGGATACAGGATATAATGGAGATAATATGAAGAATGTCTTTATTATAGATGTTTTTGTCATCATCAAGTGCTGGAATTGCAGCTGGTAGTTGAGATGCACACTTTGACTTGAAGGAAGCTTTACATTTTCTCTGATTATTTATAGGAGCAAAAGTGCTAACCTGAAATCCCTTAAAAAGAATTTACATAACTGTTAAAAATGTAAAGAAAGCTTATTATTCTAACACTTGCATTATTATGCAGCTCCTATGACGTAAATTGGCCAGAAACATCTGTCTGCCTCTGCAGATATTATAGCTTGCCTGACTACATTAAAAGTCACGAGTCTGAAACTGGGAATTGAGAAAATGTGAAAGAAGGCAATTGCATCTGCAGCTGAACTAGTCAGGATGTAGGACATACCTAGTCTGGGGAAGTTGTGACTGTTTACACAGTAGATTCATAACTTTACATAATTTGTGATTGCTGGCAGCACTTTGTCTGTTACAAAGTAGAAATAATACTGCTTCAAAATCTGAAAGCATAAAGTGTCATTTTCCCTCCTACTCATGGTTTCACAGAAAATTCACTTTTTTCGAAACAAAAAGTGTGGTTAAAACATTTAAAATAATGCAGGGCTTTTGACATGCACTGCTGTAGTTAAAATGTGGCACATGAGTTGATTTTCTTGTTGAAAAGTCAGTTCCACTTAAAGAATGGCCAGAAATTTTTTTGCTTGGGATGGAATTTTCTAGGAAGAATTGAAATCAGAAAGTAGGTGTTGAGAAATGCAGTTTGTTCTGTTACTGTGCAGTGTTTCATAATAGCTTTCATTATAAAGCAGTGAGGAAAGTTAAGGGTAAATTCCTGTGTGGGAGAAGGGGCATATAGGCTTTTCTGATTCTCTTGATATATACCACTCTGCAACATGCAGAGTATTACAAAACACTGTGGTTATTCCAAGGCTTCTCAACTTGTTGGGGATCTCAACAGGAGATTTGTTCGTACACCTGTGTGTGTCTCTATTTGAGCATGCATATGTAACTTGGCAGGAGTTTAAAAGAATACAGTTAAGAACAGGAACAAATTCTCTTCACTCACCTCGATGACTTCATGGGACCGGAGGCTGGGATGGTGGCATTTTGTGACATTTTCTTGGGCAACATGGTTCACTCTCAGCCAAGAGCAGTTCTCTCAGCAAGTCTGAGGGTACTAGGCAGGCATGATGCATTTCTCATTGTAGGATGTACTTCCCTCTGCAGTGTGTTATGGAACCAGGCCAGTCTTAGCATCTGCACCATGTGCACTTAGTGCCAGAGTGCAGAGGGTCAGGACTGGCTGTAAAGGACTGCTGGGGATGGACACAAGTGTCCCCACGGTAAGAGCTGCCTTGGAAGCAAATTTTTGGTTTAAAACAATGGTTTGGAACTATGTGTTCATTTTAAAAACAGTGAATCTGCCTCTACAAGCATTGTAAAACTTGTGGGTTGCTGTATGTATTCAGAACTTCTTCTGAAAAAGATGAAGTGAAAAGAGTACTGAATGAGTTGCTTTTGTTGTATTTGGAAGATTATGCATACCTGATACATAGTTTATACTTGTTTGTTTTTTCAATCCTTAGCAGCAAATCTTGAGAGGAATGTGCTGGGCCTGGATTTAATTGAGTACAACCTTTATTCCATTTTTCAGACACACACAAAAAAACCTTCTTTTTCTGTTCTGTCTCCTTGCTCTCAGTAGATGTATTTGACTGCTTAACATCTCTAAAGTTAATATTGTGGTGTTTCCCAAATCTTTTGCTCCTTATGGAAGCCTGTTTTGGTCAGTACTTACTTTTTGTTTTTGTTTTGTCAGCAGCCATGCAGCAGGTCTTAGACAACCTTACTGATCTGCCGACATCGACAGGCGCTGAAGAAATAGACCTGATTTTTCTTAAAGGAATTATGGAAAACCCTATCGTAAGATCACTTGCTAAGGTATTTAAATTTGCTGCTTTGAGTAGAATCTGGAAATGTTTTAACTCTTACATTATTGTGTGGACATTGAGTATGGATTGAGGTATCAGCAACATGTTATTGGTACGTCTTATTAAAAGACTTGAAGGCCAGCTTGAAGGTGAAGATTTGGTAGAGTGTTTTCTGTGCATGCTGGTTAATTGTTCTATAGAAGAATCTAGCGGAAGAAGAAAAATTTGGAGACTACAAAAATAATGTTACATTATTTATGAAGAAAAAAATCAAAATACTTGAAATTAGAAGCAGTTGATTTTAATGTAGTCTTGTAACCACTGTTGTGTGCAAAACCCATATGCCTTCTGACTTTAAGCGTTTTTGCCAGAGATGAAAAGTGAGAGCAGTAACCTTCATTATCCCATGGTATAAACAAGTTTTCTTTTCATCTTTAGCTCAAAACTGCTTTCTGATATACCCAGGAAAGTATTCTCTCCATGCCCTTTCCTGGATCTCAGAGTAATGCTGCTACCTTTGATTGTCACCTCTCTAAAACGTGGATTATCCTAAGTTTTTGTTCTTGGGTTACGAAAATCTTTTATGTATTGGTGTATATATGTATAGCAATCAATTATAAATATGTAAGGTGATATTTGCAAAAAAATCTTTGGACTCTGTAAATAAAATGTAGCTGGTCTTACCAGTAGGAAATGCAGTCAAATATTGTGCATCACTTATATTCGTTCTTAATCTTACTTCATAAAAATAAGCTCCTTTCATGAGGAAAACCCAGTTAACTTAAATACAGCTGTCTCTTTAATAGGAATAGACATCTGAAAGTAGTGCCCTCTGGGCAGGTGTGAAATCCTCTGTAAAGCTAAAAGATTGTTGTCCAGGGATTTTGTTCAGTATAAAAATCTGGAAAGGAAAACATCTCATGAGAATTCATATAAGAATTTACTTCTGTTTAGCTGTTCAAAAAATTGGTTTTAAGTTGAAGACATGGCATAGTAATAAACTTAGAAGTAATGGAAGTGTCTCATCTGCTGGTGAGATGACTGCAGAGGGAAAGATTTGTGTACTAAATTTACTACGGTAAGTAAAAGCATTTTTTCACTGATGATGGAAACAACGTTAAGTATCTGCTGCATAGGGCATCTTTAATATTTATCATGAAGAAAATGTTCATTGCAAAGCCTTTTTTTCTTATCAAGAATTTGTGCTTTAATGGCCAATTACAATTAGGTGGAATTTAATGACTAGCAGATGTAAGAAAAAGTGCTTGTAATGGAAACAGATTCTTAACTGTACACATGCTTTATCTAGAATGCTTAAAGGTTTTAATTGTGCTCATGTGGTGTGACCGCACTCATATTTTCTTTGTAATTATTTTGGAAAAATCCTCAGTCTTAACCAGCAGTGCTAAATAAGGATAAGATCAAAACACGTTTGGTGAAGCGTATGTAGTTCACATATATATCTATTTGTCCCTAAAAATACATAAACTTGCTTTTCTATTAGAAATGCTGGTTTTACCAGAATTAGCGATTCTCTGAAATGGTTACATTATTTAAGCAGAATCATTTCAAAACAGACCAGAAATGCAAAAGCTTTTTCATTTTCCTTTATTAGCCAGTTATTAAGACTAATCATTATGTAAAGTATTCCAAAAAGAACAAAAATAAACTTAGGGAAATGTGCTGCAAGCCATACAAACCTATTTTCTCTTTCGGTCCTTAAATAAATGAAGGCAAACAATAAGCATAGTAGTTAAAGTATTTTGCAGTGCAAAGTTTGGCTGATCTTTTAAAACTGGGTTACGTTCATTTCACACTTTTCCTGTATAGAATAAAGGCAACAAGGTAGAAATTTCAGATTTATTTGGGATAGGGTTCTTTCACTGAACCTTTCCACTTTTCAGTAGGTGGTAGAGGACAGGAGAACTAACTGTTATCATTGTAAAATGTTTTTTCCTGTGACTGATGTTTATAGAATCATAGAGTACTTTTGGTTGGAATGGACCTTTAAAGGTCACCTTGTCTAACCCCCTTGCAAAGAGCAGGGACATCTTCAACTCGATCAGGTTGCTCAGGGCCCTGTCCAGCCTGACTTTGATTGTTTCCAGGGATGGAGCATCTACAACCTTTCTGGGCAACCTATTGCAGTGTTTCACCACACCCATCCTAAAACCTTTCTTCCTTATATCTAGTCTCAATCTACCTTCTTTTAGTTTAAAATCATTATGCCCTGTCCTATTGCTAAAAGCCCTACTAAAAGGTTTGTTCCCATCTTGTAAGCCTCCTTTAAGTACTGAAAGATTGCTGTAAGGTCTTCCCAGAGTCTTCTCTTTTCCAGACTTAACAACCCCAACTCCATATCTTTCCTGTGCTGATGTTTGTGTTCAATCCTAACTAGTCTTTAGAATTATTATGCTTTTTGGAAAATAGCTGTTGAACTTGGAACATGCATGAATTCTCCTCAGTTTTGCTACTGTACTATGGTATCAGAATTCTCTTCTTCTGGATTGTTTACTATTCTTTCAAACCTCAAAACTTTATCTTCTTTCTTCTGTCACACTATTGCTTTTAGCACCGTAGCACTGCCTACAGCAGACCAGGTGAATGCCCAGCCCAGGCCAAGGAAACATCTTGGGAGTAATCTGTGAGCATTTAGTCCAGTATTTAAGATGTCAGATTATTGGAGGCAAAAGCCTTACTATTTGAACATTTGGCAAGTATGATAAGTACTGAATGCACAGAAAGGCTCAATTCAGTATCAATGTTTCTGAAATGTTGAAGTGAAATTAAAAAAAAAAATTGCAATGTCTAAGTTAGGTATTCTTATTTGTTTGTTTGTTTTTTAACTTATTCATACCATTCCATATCCTGCTACTCCTCAGCATATTACAGGATCAGAGATTGTTCACTGATAAAACTTCCTGTTCCCCTGTATATACATGGCCTTGATTTTGGAGTGAAGGGTGAAGATATTTGTATTTAGATTATATCACTCAGTGTTAGTGGTGGTATTTTAAAAACAACGAATGAGGAAAAAAGGTAACCCATATTCTCTAATCTTATAAAGGTTTTGCAGTTGGATTATGTTTAAAAGTCCTTACATTTGTGATTTTACTTGCTATTAAAGAAGAATACTTTAAAAGAAGGCTATTGTTTACTGTATGTATTATGTATGAAATAGCATTCCCTTATTAAGGAGAATGTGTGTAGGTGCCGAGCTTCCTATAACTTTGTAATCACAGTTGTTTGGTTTGTGTGTGTTGGTGTTGGAGAATGTTTGAAATGCCTTTATGTTAAGTTAGCCTTTCCAGAGTTTGGTCATCAGTCTTGCAGAAATAGCATTTTATAGATATGAAGTACAGTTTAATAATCAGATGATTTCAGGAAGCAAGGTTTTCTGCTTTTAGCAAAATTTTATTTTATTGTCTGTTTTAAAGCACTAATAAGAGAGTAGAAGTGCTTGCATACCTTCAAATTATATCTATGGGAAGTATATATAGATGACTCTGAATTATACCTATTATGTATTTGTTTTTATATGCCAAAGAAATTGCTCTTTTGTAAATTTCTTGTTGCTACAGTGTTGAAAATAACTTTTAATTGAGAATCTGAGTTATTTTTGGCCTTCTCTTATTCCTTAATTGTATGATAGAGCACTGTCTGTAATAAACAAGTGACGTATTCAGAGATGCTTCTCTTTCTGCTCAAAGCACCTTTCAATGAATTTCAGTATCTGCAGAGTTCAGGAAAGGATTAAGTCTGCAGGAGTAGCTCTAGAAATAGATGAAATGTTATCGAAGAATCACAGGATGGTTGAGTCTGGAAGGGACCTGTGGAGGGCATCTGGTTCAACTCTCCCTGCTCAAGCAGGGCCACCTGGAGATTGTTGCCCAGGACCACATCCAGACAGCTTTTGAGTATCTCCAAGGAGGGAGATTCTCATCTTCTCTGGGCGACCTGTGCCAGTGCTTAGTCACCCTCACACTGGAAAAATTGTTTCCTGATGTTCAGACAGAGCTTCCTGTGTTTCATGTTATGCCCACTGCCTCCTGTTCTGTCACCGGCCACCACTGGAAATGGGCTGTCTCTGTCCTCTTTGCATAGTATACCTTTTATACACATTGATGAGATTGCCCTGAGCCTTCTCTTTTCCAGGCAGAACAGTCCCAGCTCAATCAGCCTTTCCTCAAATGTGAGGTGCTCCAGACCCTTCATCATATTTGTGCCCCTCACTGGGCTCTTTCCAGTATGTCCAGAGTGTTCCAGGTGTGGCCTCACTAGTGCTGAGTAACACTCACTCTTGTAGTAACACTTTTAATGCAGCCCAGGATACTGTTAGCTGCCTTTGACTCTGACTTTTCTTTAGCATTTCCTTCAGTTATGCAGATTTTTCTGTAGAATGTACTGTTCAAAAGGTGTTTGAATGGGAGGAGTCTGAGGTAAATGTTTTTCTTGCAGACTCTGAAAAGATCCCGTAGTTCCTTTTTTGCCCTTCTTCTAGAATGTGTACTTGTCCAGGATTCCGACACTGTACTGTTGATGGAGCAGTGCTTGGTGTGTGTAACATAGAGGAGATATGGACTTACAAGCTTCTCTGGCATGTGCTGCTTATAAAGTTTGTTGGGTCATGTAGTTGAGCATGCAAAATCCTTCAGCAGTTAAATCAGGTTATCCTATATACAATTTTTCTGGCTTTCCTGCTGAAGATTGCACTGAAAAATTACTTTAAAAGCTTATAAATTTGAACCACTTGAAACTTA
>QWTY01015397.1:0-21877 GCA_008033365.1 Pseudorectes ferrugineus | reverse complement strand
GGCACTGGTGAGGCCACACTTCCAATCCTGTGATCCAGTTTTGGGCCTCTCATTGTAAGAAGGACACTGAAGTGCTGGAGTGTGTCCAGAGAAGGGCAATGGAACTGGGAAAGGGTCTGGAGTACAAGTCTTTTGTGGCTGAGGGAGCTGGGGGTGTTTAGCCTGGAGGAAAGAAGACTTGGAGGGGATCTCATTTGCTCTCTACAACTGCTTGAAAGGAGGCTGTAGCAAGGTGGGGGCTGGTCACTTCTCCCAAGTAACAAGTAATAGGACAAGAGGAAATGGCCTCTAGTTGTGTCAGGGAAGGTTTAGATTGTGTATTAGGAAAGGTTTCTTCATGGACAGGATTGTCAAACATTGGAAGACTGTCCATGTCAGTGGTGGGGTCACCAACACTGAAGCTATTTAGAAGACTTGTAGATGAGGCACTTTGGGATATGATTTAGTTGTGAACTTGGCATGGTTAGGTTAATGGTTCAACTCGATGATCTTAGAGGTCTTTTCCAACCTAAACAATTCTATAGTTCTGTGCTGGTTTTTTAAAAATAAAATGCATGTACAATTGTGCAAGCTGGAACTAGAACCCACAGTTCTCAACTGCTATGTGACTTGTGTAACTGCTTTATCTATAATTTCTTCTTTGGGTAGAAGTTCTGAACTCTTTGCTGAACCTAACCAATCCACACCATAAGGGATGGTGCAGGCTGGCACAGATTTATCTAGAAAATACTACCCACAGAATCAGCTAGTTCAGCACATGTCCCAGTTTGGTGGAATTACATATCCATAGGTTCACAGTTCCCTAGCTGCCCTGGGTAGATCAGAACACCTTCCATTCTGCAGTTCTGGTTAAAGGCCTTTAGGCTTTGGAGGAGTAGACTTTCGTACATATGCCTGAACTTCTCATTTTCAATTTATTTGCTGTAAGCAGCTCCCTATGGACTTCTTTGTCACTCAGGCTCCTGTTTCAATTTGCAAAGAGCTGAGACACCTACATTTGTTCTCTAGATATTAAGGATTTCTTTGGATCTGCACCTCGCAATGTAGATCGTTTAAAATTTGACTACTGCCCCTCCAGCTAGGAGTTATTCCTTTATCCTGGGTCATTAATTTCTATGTTTTTCACATGGTTGGTTTGCAGTTGTTTGTTGGAATTGAGAAGTGATTTCTTCAGTTGGACTTGCACTGCCGAGTTCACTTAGAACTACTTTCAGAGTACACACTAAATTATTCTGAGAAAATATTTGTTTTCTGTGTAATTCTTCTCTTTTTATATATGTTTACAAACAAATTTGCCTTAAGTTTGAGGAGACATGATTTCAGCTTGTCACATTTATTAAGGTAGCATATTTTTTTTACTTTAAATATACATCTGAAATCTGTGTTCACGTAATAATTTTAAGTTGATTATGTTTGTTTATTGCAGATGTTTTTCTTTGTGTGCTCAATTAGTATTTCTGTTCTGAGAAAAATATTTCTGTGAAAGTCAGTATGATTTTGCCAAAATCGAAGAAATTTGCTCTGCACCTGGCTTTCTGTTCTTACATTAATACAAATAAACCCTAAAACCAACAGGTAGTGGGGAGAGAGAAGCTTGGGACAGAGGGAACTCCTTGTATGGATGACAATTTTTCTTGTGGCATCTCTCTCTTCCCCTCAAGGAAAACAGATTAAAGCCCCATATAATGGAATGATACCAGTGGGAACATAAATATTGCAGTGTGATTAAACCACCAAAATACTCAGGTGATTAAAGTGCTTCAGGTCTTTCAGTTATTATTCTGTTATATCATTTCATCTCATTTCAAGATGTTGCTTTTTTCATAGTTTTTGAAGAACACTCTAGGCAACAAAATTGATTTTGTGAGGCCCACAGCTTTGGACTATTGATTTATTTTTTTATATTGCACATCCATCATCTTTGTTTTTAGACACTCCAGCAAAAATATGTATTCTTGTTATAACATCATCTGGCTGTCCCAATACTGATGCAATTAGCACTTGGAAATTTTTGCTTCTTTGACAAGACTATACTAGCTGAGAGGTACCCTTTTGACTTTTCTTATTTGAGAATTAGGTGAAGTAGATTAGACATTTATGATAAGAGCATTTGCTTACTAATGTAATCTAATTCAAAAATTAGAAGTTTCAGCTAGGAATTATATTTTTTGGAGAAAAAAAAATGCAAAACCAACCAACCCAACCAAACCAAACCAATCCAAACAAAAACAACCAACCAATCCCTAAATCACCATCACCTGTTTTTATGTTGAGACTTTCCACTTGTCCACGTTAGGATCCCTGTTATTTTTGCTTTGAAAACTTAGCCAAACATTCAGCAAAAGGTAAGAAATTCCACAGCCAACATTCAACTCTCTCTCTTCTCACTTTGTTTTGTGTATTATGAGACAGTTTCTAAGAAAAAGAATGTGTCACAGTACATGAGGAGAAATTAAATCAATATATAATTAAGGATGTTAATAATTTTTCAGATTTAGCAGTTGTCAAGCTACTCTCGAGCTCAGTTGACATGACAGTGATGGGGTTACTTGTGGCTACTGTCTGCCTTTGGTTCTCCAGTCCAGTGATCAGACACCCGTTAAGGGATGAATTAAATGGGAAAGGACTTTGGCCAATACACAAAGCAGAGGTTGTCAAATGGTACTGTACCTCTTGTCTCACTGCAAAGTGCCTTTTCTACTTCCATAATGCTGGGTATTGGTTCAGACATTGGTATTCTGAAGTGATTTTCTATAATGTCAACAGTAATTGTATACGTTCTTTTTCGCTCCAACAATCCCTCTGTATTGATACATTGTTTCTTGTTTTTTACTTAATGTTCAATTCGCAAAGACAGAAGCAGATGCATTTCTGATGTATTTGTATGGTTTTTTTAATGATGAGTTAATAATCCATGGTCCCTGACTAGGATTCTGAAGCTTTACAATAGTTCAACTACATAGCAATGATGTGGCATTGAATTGAGCTAGGGATTGTAATTTGAAATTAAATTTAAGTGTAGTTTTGTATTATACATTATTCCTTATATTTCTCTTATGAGTATGTTGAAGTGTAAGGTAGTAAAAACAATGATAATCAATTTATGGATTGATATACTTTAAGTGAGCAGAAATTCTAATTAGACATAAAAATTCAGAATATTTCTATAGCTAGCAGAGTGTAAGGGAAAAACCACAAATTTTAGCAAATAACTAAGGAATGAAACTGGATGCATAACACGCATAAAATGGAAATTTTTGTTCAAAGAATATTCTTCTCCTGCAAACCTCACCTTTATGACTGTTTGTCAGCCTTCTTTTTTCCTTCTGGCATTTTCCCCCATTTTTCATTCATTTCCTGATCTCATTGTACTTTATGTCAGCCTTACTTTTGAAGACTTTACTTTTGTTTTTATTTTTTTATCCAATTTTGAGAATAAAAAATTCTTTCAGTTTTGCTGCTTTACTATTATTGTCAGTGTCTTTGTGTAGGAAAGAAGAGTCTTTCAGCAAATGCCACCAAAAGAAGTTAAATATATTTTAAGAATTAACTTAAGAATTAACTTTAATAATTAACTCCAGCTCAACCAAAGCAAATAGGAGGGAGCATTACAGAGAAAAGAAAGTTTTTTATGATGTCTGTCTGGTATAACATAGTCTTAAGTTACACGTTTAATAAATCTAACCTCACTAAGGGAAGTACTATGCAAGAAAATGGTATAAATCTGTTTTGAAACTGAGAAAGAAAATTACCTAACCTTTTCATTGTAGAGGAAGTTCCTGAAATTACTGTATCTGAGGGATATTTCTGTGATATATGTGAAGACACTTTCTTCTGAGGATGGTTTTTTTCTTGAGATGGTTTTCTTTCTTGTTATCAGTTCAATACTAAGAAATTTCCATCTCTTCCTTGCCATTGTCTCAGAAGTTGTCCATCCGTGTGTTGTGATTTGATAAGCAGAGTGAGTATACTTTTCAGTCATGCTGGCTTGACTGAGTGAGCATGAGAGAAATGAAAAGAACCGAGACATATGCCAAGATACCTGAATCTCTTTAGGTGGCTGTATTTTGGTTTAATGACAACCATGCACTAACAAAAAGCTTTACTGATAAATATAAGTGTGTGATGTTAAATGCTGATCTGTACTTTAAATGGTAGATTATATATTGTATTCCTGACTAGCAATGGAAAGAGACAAAATGCATCCAGAAAGGCTGGATATGTGAAATTAAGTTTCATCTTTGAAGCAACCTGTCTCCACTGATTGCAAGGAGAGCCTGGAGAGGTTAGCGTTTTTAGGAGAAAAATTAGCTTTGGTGAATACACTGTCCATGGGTTAGATTTCAGAGAGAAGCAGACTATCCCAGTAGATTCATCTATCATCACAAAAATGCCAGTTGCAAATCAAGGCTAAACAGTGGAGTGGTCATAACAGGCAAATCCTCAGAGATGTTCATGATTACAACTTAGAAAAATAAATGTAAGGCATATGGATAATTTGAGTTGCAGTTGCAGTCTCCGTAATAAAAACATTATGTGGTATGTTATTTGAGCAGCAGCACAAATAATTATCACAGGCATTATGAAAAGGCAGTTTCCCTGTGGCACAGGAGACATGCTTGTTAGCCCCCAGAATCTGTTCTTGAAAGATCCAAAATTATTTGTATTCTTTTTCTGTTAAATGAACTCACACACACCTTATTTAACCACCTACTAGTAATGCAAACAATTTGATGAAATCAGATATGAAAGGGAATGATTTTGTTGCCTTGGAATACTTCTTCTATTGTTTCTTTGGTGTAAACAAATACTTGTTATAGGGACACTACTGTGTCATAGGCACCCACGAGGAAGAGATTCAGCAAACTTATATGATCAGGAGGGCTTGGCATACACATATTTCTGTGTGAAAGGGAAAATCATGAACTTTCCATCTGGAATAATGCATGTGAAAGGATGGAACCAGAAAACGTGAGAAATGTGTGTGTGTGTGTGAGTGAATTTTTTTTTAATGAAGGCAGATCTATAGTGAAGATTCTGTTACATTATTCTTATAGGTTTAGCAATTCAAGGTTCTGTTGAGGAGATGCAGAGATTATTTCCTATATTCTTGAAAACTAAACTCTTCTACATATTCTTATCAAACTTACAAAAAGTATTCTTGCTTCTCTGGCTGAAACTGGTTGGTAGTGAAGTGTCTTTATTTCTTGTATGTAATCCCAGAAAAACCCATGAAATTCAAAGTAGGAGGAGAAACTTTTTTGTGGAGGCCAACTGGAGAACAAGAATTTTATGTGTGGCTTTGAAAAAAACCAATTCCTTGTTAATTAGATTTCTAAATAATACATAACTTGAGTGGGATATATAGTATAGGTGTATTACAGATTTAAATATGAAGAGTAGAATATATGATCATGCAAGAAGAGTATTCCAAGCCTTTTCTTTTTTTCCAAAGGCTTTTCTTTTTGGAAAATAAAATGAAAAAGTCTTTACATTTGCATTATAATATTCTTAGTCCAAGACACATACAAAATAACAGGTTGCTATTTGTTTTGTATTCTGTCCTCTGATGCAACTAATGGTTTCAGAACTTCCTGTCCTCTTTTCTGGGTCTCTGACATATAATTTCAGTTGTGTTCCAGATCTTTAGGACATCTCTGGATCATACACTTCATATGAATAATATTGAGTAAGGCCTCAATTTGCAATCGTTATGGAGATTCTAACCTCTGCAGAGCTTATTCAGAACTGAGGGTTGTGAAATTGCCTGAGTGTCAAACTCTCAAGAAAACAAGTTGAAATCACTGAATCCAACGAGATTTTTTTCCCATTTTTCAGACTCATACAGCCTATTTGTCAGCTGTGGTCTGTCTCTACATCCTTCTTTGTATAACTTCTTAGAGAGACCAAAGATATTTGTGAATTATAGTTCACAAAACTATCTAAACCAATAAAATAGAAATACAGTCCCAATTGCTATAAAATATATGCTCAAATATGTGTTTTGATAAAAGTAACTCTGAGGAGTAATACATGATACGTGGATCCAAAATTACTTTTTTAATATGTCATGTGATGAAATCTTCACATTTTATTCAGGAAAAATCATGCCACTTTACACACTAATTCATGCAGTAGACCCAACTCTTTATTTCAGACACTTTGAACTGAAGAGAGAACTGAAACCAATTTTATGAGGGTCAGATAGATGTCATCTCTGGCCCAAAAGACAGTGCCAAGTGCTTTGCAGCATGCTTTTGCCAGTTGGCAACAGGAAGATAAACACATTCCAAAAATTTATTTCTTAAGTAACTAAAAAGTTACTTCAGTTACTTCCAGGACAGTTTTAATTTGTTTTAATGATTAGGAAGTGAATCTGTGATGGCTTCAGGCATTCCAAGTATTAATGTAATACTGTGTTAATAATTCAGTATTTTTCCTGTAAGTTTAGTATCCAACATAATGCACCCTTTTTTTTTGTTCCTTCTCTAAAAATGAAACAATTCTTCAGCCACCATCTACCAACACCAGATATGCTAGGTATGGCTGGATAGAGTGGAAATCTAGGCAAAACTTAGCACAGAAGGTTACTCTCTTATTTCTGCCACTTTTATATTGATGGTGATTCCTGGCAGTTATAAGGGTTCTCTAGGGGTAGTGTCCATGTTGTTTTGCTGTTGATTTGCAAATCTCACAGTGCAACACACTGATAAAAGAAATCAAGACACTTTGTCAATCTGAGTTGTTAGACAAACAATGGTCCTCAAATATCATCCTACCTTTAAACTGTCTGCATACTCTATGGCAATTAAAAAGTGTTTGTTTAATGGCTGGAATATATGCAGATTCTTCATTGATTTGTTCTGTTTATGGGTTTGCATTAATTAGATACAGAAATTCAGACAGCAGTTATGATAGAAAAGTTACATGTTAAAATATTTGAGGAGGTATTTTTACAAGTCAAAACAATTGTATTTCAGTTGAGAATCTGGATTACGCAATAAAAATATATCAAGCTTCTTCTGTAATATTTAATTTTTAAAAACAATTAACACTGTATTTTTTGTCTTTTTTATATTTTTTCTTCTTTTACTTTTGTTCTAACAGAAGTACTTCTCATAACTGCAGAAGAAACATATCTGTTCCGCTTTGATGACTGCCATCAGACATACAAAGTATGTTATTCAAGGGCAGGATTCTGCACACATTTACTGTTCTATAATTAATATTTACCATGTTTTGTCCAGTGCAGTTCATCAACATTACAAAAGAAAGGTCCCACTTGTTGCATTTTTTAGAATGACAAGCAATATGCTGTTTATGTAAAGGAGCCATGTAGAGGCAATGTGTCCACTTCTCATATCCTCGTTCACACTGAGGCAACACTTTTTATAGTTATTGATCCCAAGGAAACAAATTGCCAGAGGGAGCCAGGGGATTTCATAAAGTGAAGGCCTGTTCAAATTCTTAATGAGAGCAGAATCTGGTGCTAACCAAGCAGAAGTGTTTAAGTGCAGAAGCCCACATTATCAGATGCAGTGACAGTCGTCATGCCGCAATTCATTTATCTGAACACTAATTATATTAGCTATGCATATATTAATTATGTATTATGTTTCCTTTTACATAAAATTATCTTCACACTGGAAGCAGTTGTGAGCATACTTTGTTTTCTGTGTAACATCAATCTGTGACCAGGACAGGAACAAACTGTAGCTTTTCTACTGTACGTTTCTGGTCAGAAATCCCATTTAGCTGCTGCTATATCATCACTATATCATTAAACTATGATTGTTTATCTTCCACAGTAGGACCGCATGTGTTTTCAATATGAAAAAAAGTGAAATTTTGTGAATTCATGAAAAATGCCAGGCAAGCCTTTCAGCGATTTCAGCTCTGTACCTGGGTAACTTTATGGTCTCAGAATTTTTTATAGAATTTACCACTGGATAACTTCACTGCTTTTCTTTCAAGAAGAGGCTTCCTTTGAAATTGACCTTAACCACAAATTTGTGATTTCCCATTGTGGTTTGGGGAAGTCGCAAATAGAAACAGAAAGTGGAAATGCTCTTAAAAATCCATCAGACACTGGGGACTGAGATGCAAAGTTTAGCAGCTGGGTGAGTACATATGTGATGAAATGACATTGTGAAAATCAAGAGTCTTTCACAGAACATGTATGAAGTGTACAAATTCCAAATATTAAAGCTTATAAATTACAAGAAAATCTATAGTGATCCATATTGATCCACACAATAGTTATCAGAGAGGCATTAATTTTATTTCAAGACCGTACTCAGGATGGAATTTATTTTAGTTTAAAAAATTACATAAATGGCAGCATTATTGTAGGGACAATATTATTGAAGCAACTGCGAAGTTAGACAAGGAATGACCTTTATGTTGTGGTGCAGGAAATAAAAAACTAATTTCAATAATAGAATCTTCTATTTCAGAAGTAAAAGTCTGATTTATGTCCATATCTTTTCAGATTTTTTTTAAACTTTTTCTCTCATAAATTACTCTGCTCTCAAGAAAAAAACAGGGATGAATTACAATGAAGAATGACATTTCATTTTTTCTTTTTTAGATCTAATGTAGATCTAACCTACATCTAGAAGCGCAACTAGAAGCATATTGATCTGGAAGGATATAAATTTAGTTTAACTTGGAGCTTTTCTATACTTCCAGTTTGTTCTCATCAGTATTTATGTTCTTTCACTCCTGAGGACTTGCAGGTATATCTCAAAGTTTTTCTCTTTCCTTCTATGAGGAAAACATTATAAACTCCAGATTTACTGCTTTAGATATGAGAATATATTAAAAACAGGGACATTTTATAATACTTCATTAAACTCAAAGAATTATTACTCTTTATGCTGTTTCTATAAGCACTGTTGTTTTGTAAACTTTATGGAATTTTACTTACTGAAAAAAAATTATTTGAAGGGCCTCTTTGGTTCAATTTAAATAGCAGCTTTGTTACAGAGTAGAATAATACATTAAGTCTGCAGCATTTTTTTCCTTTCTAATTCATGACTGTTTGAGTCATTGTTTAAAATCTAGTGCTGCTTGCAATGTCATCTGAGAAAGTATCGGACAAACAATTCCCTCCTGTTATGTAATAAACTTCGTTTTATATTTATATATCCTTAGTACTTGTTGATTTTGCTTTATATATTTGCCATTTTATTTGCAAATACTTTTGTAGAAAATCAAAATAAATAAATTCTTATTTATGCTGGACAAAAATGTATATTTAATAATCTTTATAATTTATATGCTGGTATGTATGTATTTATTTACAGAAAAATCTAAATACATGTAAGCAAACCCTAAAAATATTATTTACATTTCTTCATTCTTAAGCTACTGTTAATTTTCCTTTTTCCAGCACTTTTAACTGTGCTGTTAAATCTAATAATCTGCTGCAGCAGCACTGGAAGATGAATTATAATGGTACTTTAGCCTTCCATAAAGAATTTTATTTTGTGCACAGATTTTTTTTTTTTAACTTTTATTTCAGATTTTAAGTGTTTACTAAAATGGAAAACTCTTTCCACCACAATACATATCTGTACTTTATTCTGTAGAAGATGAAGAGCAGGGATTAAAATTAAACGGGTGATAAGATTTTACATGATTAATTGCAGAAGAAGATTAGAGCCCTGATAAACTAATTACCAGAGAAGCTCCTGAGTATGCTATTTTGCCATGCAGGCTCTGATAAATAAGGATTGGAGAGGAATGGTGATGTCAGATTTCACAGTAACTGAGTTTGTATTTTTGTCTTGTTTTTCAGTGCTTTCTGTATTAGCTTTTATTGCTCCCTGCCTTACATTTCTGTCAGTTACTCATGTGCCCAGTGATTAAGCACTGTCCTAATAGTTGTGATTAGTTGACACTAGGAAAATATCCCAAACTGATTTTGTGGACATTAATTGCATGTATGCATATGCCTGTGTATATATACTTACACATACACAGATACCCACACACACTCATATTAATGGGTATGCACAGATGATACCCTACTCTTCTGAAAGAAATTTCTTACTTTTAGCTTGTAAAAGTATTATAAAACTTGCTTATTCAGAGTCTATGCCATATCTCCTTTGAAGAGGGCATGTTCATGCTAGTTGTGAAGTAGAAAAGATAGTATTGCAGTGCTGTTTCCAGGCTATCAACAGTTTTCCACATATTTTGGGGGCTGGTGGTGTCAAAAACAGAGTGACAAAACCACTGGGACAAGACCAAACATCTTGGTGATTCCTTGTGTTAATATAGCCATCTCCTGCACCATACAGATCACAAAAATTAGAATAAATTTCTATCTGATAATGTAGATATTACATGAGAATCTCTTTATTTTATGGATCTTTGACAACAGTGTAGCATATGCTGTGAATCTAAACCACCAGATTCTTAAGTCTTCAAGGTGCTCATTTTTCAAAGTGCTGGTTTGTTATGATACGCTGTATATTGGAAGGGAAGCATAATACCTCTCAAATACAGTGTCCTCCAAAGCTACCTAGACTGAAATCTACCTGACTGCTACACCATATTTATATCTGTGTTTGTGCCCTTGTTAAGTGTCTGCAATGTTCTATTACTTTTATAAGTTGTATCTTTGTAAACTCGTGTCTACTTCTAGGTTCAGATTTTAGCAGAGAATTCTAGGATTACCTACTGCAGAGAATATTAAAACTTTTATACACAAAGAGAAATTGCTCTGGAATCCAGTTGCTCAGTCATACGTGTCTTTCAGGGATCTGAAGCCATTATTAATTGACCTCAGTGGCTTCATTAAAAAGAGATAGAACAACTTTCATTTGTGTGTCAGTACAGATGGTGATAGCCCCAGAACTGTTGCTTCGAGCCAGAGATCACAAGCTGTTTAAAGCAGAGCATATCCCTCGATATACTTCCTACTGATCATGGGCCATTAACAGTACTAAGTTCCGGTGGGAGAGTGGGCTAGTCGAGAACTCTGCTTGGCTGCTTTAGGGCAGAGCCTGTGTTATGCAGTTTACTGCACTAATTATATACTCTTGATGAGCTCATTAGAGGACAATAAAGGAAAATGAAAACAGTTTGCAATATGTGTGGTCAAATTAGCCACACAGAGAAATTACAGTTCATACTTAAATGCTGTATAGCAAGTGTCCATTAAAAAAAATGTAGACACTCGTGTATGTACACTGTAATGATGCCTAAACTAATTTTCTTTAGTGTGTTTATTTTTCAAATTGGGAATTGGATCCTGTTTATATCTGATTAGAATGCAAAGGAAAGATTTAAATGAGACAGGCAACAGGATATTTATAGCCATGTTCTTCATGGAAGTTTTTAATTATGCAGATCTGAGTTGGTGGTCCACTTGCAATGTTTTAGGGTTGAAATCTTATCTCCATTTAAGAAAGAGACTATTTTTAAATTAATAGACCACTTAAGACTATCAATTTAAGACTATCCACTTAAGACTATTCATTTAAGTCTCCATTTAAGACTGTCCTATATACAGTTGAGTGAAAATAAACTGCATTTAAGTGCATTTCATGGTAATTTGAAGAAAAAACTTTTTAAAGATTTCTTTCATAAACACTGTCTGCATACATATATATACACTAATTCATATACAAAATATCAGCATGGATAGAGGCTGACAGTGGTACTTAACTGCAGAGGATTTTTCTTCTCTGTGGGTGTACAAAAGTTTATATATGCAATTTATAAATTGGGAAAGTACAGTAGAGGTAGACTTGTTTTATGGCTGCAGCCAAATCAGATCAAGATTGTTCTACAGAAGGCAAATGAGGGACCCTTGCCCAGACTGCTTAAAAGGTGATATACTTGCGTGTGCCATTGTTCCTTGCCCCAAGTCTGTCAAATACCTCAGAATTTTAATCTTTCCACTAACCTGGTTCATTCTAACAGAAGTTAGTTAGGAAAGGATTGCAGGTACAACCATACTGGTGGACTTGATGGGGGGAACTCCTTTCAGTGAGGGTTGGGTGCTTAATGGATAGAATGGACATCTGTGGGTCAGCAATTTTTCTGCCAGGCTCAGCTTACTCGAAATGGAGTGTGCCATTAATGCATGAATTGCTTGGAATTACATAGTCAGGGACAAACCAGATTCCTGGTGCTTTGACCAATTAAAATTATTTCGTACAAAGTTTTCAGCAAAACCTGTATGAAATTTCAGCCTCATTGCAAGTTTACATTTCTAAATGAACCCTCATGTGCTTTGACCAAAGATTTTATAAATCGTTGCTATCCTGAAACTTCTTTTCTATTTGATTTATTGTAGCTTTTCCACTACAGTTGTTTTCTCTGTATTTTGTTTCATCTGCTATAATGAAATTCTCTCAGCATAAGCTAGAAGTATCATATACCTATGGAGTCCAGATGAAGCTGCAAATTTGGTATCTTTATTGATATAGGCCTGTTTCATTAAGGAAATAACCTGATAGGCCCCCAAAATGCTTTTTTTTATGCTATTCTTTCTGAACTAATCCAGTGATCTGAAAATTTGGGATGAACTTTTATCAAGAATTCTCATACATTTGTAGATTTTGTTATTGTCTGACCACTCCTCTGTAGCCATGACATTGACACTAAAGTAATGCTTACACATTTCTTGTTTTTCAAGTAAGCGCTCTCACTTAATTTCTTCTTAGAAATGAAATCTGACTGACTTTCATGTTACAAGAGTTAATTCTTTCAAATAAATGTAAAGAAGTACTATTTATCATTTTTATGTTGCCTAACTGTAAAATAAAAATCTCAGTAGATGCTTTGAGGATAGTTCATTTTCAGAACTTAAATATATCTTGAGATATAACTGCTGAACAAAGTAAGCAATTATTTTTTTTATTGTCATGAACACAGAATTATGTCAGTGAGAGAACACTGAAGTGCATGCAGGGTGGAAACTGACTGGATGGTTTAACCCTTGTTATAACCAGAAGCTTGGTCTGGTTTTGGAGTTTTTGTCATTGTTGTTGTTAGGGCTTTTTTGGTCCCATAAATTAAAATTGAGTAAAAATAATTGTCTTTACTTATTATTACTTCTAATACCTAAAATTTCTCCAAAGCAAAAATAATCTGATAGAAAAACATAGAAAAATAGTCAGAAGTGAAACAGTGGGGCATGTATTCACAGCTGGATGAGTGCAATGGGAACTAAAACTCCTCTTTCGCACAAACAGGTGCACAAGTCCATCAGTCTTAAGGTTCAGAAAAGTACAAGAATGAACTTTTTCCATTCCATAATGTGCAAAGCATCTCTTTCTGATCAAAGCTATGTAATAGTTACTCTGTTTATGCAAACAAAAATAACATAAAAATCAACCTAAGCAGATTGTGTGTTGTCAGAACCATCACCATTGTGTAACTAATATATAAATTTTTATATACAATATATAGATCTAGATTAGAACTTCTCTGTTGCCCCTGGTTTTTTTATATAACTCAATCTAAGAATTTCTAAAGCAAAAATAGTATAAAACTATTTTTAAAATGGCTTGTGGACAAAAATGATATAATAAATTTTTGTTAAGTTGCACATTTTTAAGGTAGTGCCTATGTGGGATATAATATACTTTTCAATCAAATGTATTTTACTATATTATTACATTATAATATTTATCATGTTATTATCATAAATTTATCAACTATTAATTTGAAAACAATAGATTTCCCAGTGTATGCATTGTTGTACTTTATCAGGGTGCATTGTGACAACTTGTGGAATAGGTTATCAGAAAGTACATTCAAAAAAAAAAGTAAATCTAATTATTTTGTATTGCTCAAATCCAAATAACTGAATTCCATTCTAAGCTGGAAACAATAACTAGGCAAAGCCTCAATTTGTGAAAACACCAGTATTTTTTTTGCAAAAGGGTATTTTTCTAAAACATTTGTGGTTATGGATTATCAAAGAAAATTGGCTTCGTTTTTCTTTGGGATAACTGGACCGTTTCTTCTTTTTCACTAATTAACCAAAGTTCTTTTAACGTTAAATGAGCCCTACTGGATTCCACAAACGAGAAAATTAACTGCACGAAAAACTTGAGAGCCTACATCTGTGTGAAGAATGTGATGTATTTTTTAAAACACCCCGTTCTGTTACCAGTAGACTAATTTATTGCCCCTTTTTTTTCCCCTGCGCTTGGTGCCTGCTCTGGGTGGCACTGCAGTCCAGAGAATTCTTTTCTGCAGTGGCTGGTTGTAACTGCAATGTTAGTGGATTTTGTAGGCTTCCTTCAGAAGTGCAAGTGGGGGGTCACCAGAGCGAGGAGGAACAGGGCTACTTCAGAGAGGACCTACCAGAGAAAATGGATAGCTTAGACTGCATAACTCTTTAGCACTTGATGTTACTAAATTTATTCTGTCATTGTTCTCATAGCTTTGTCACCCATCTCCTAACGTGTTAATGTTTTTTGAAACTTAGATAATAGTATCCTTCCAAACTCAGCAACTGGAGAACAGTTAGACCCAGGAAGGATTCCCATTGATTTTAACTTTAATGAGAATTGGATCAGCCCATAAATGAACAGTTTGTATAGCCTTTTAATTAACTAAAGTGGCCAAGTTAGTCATCACAACAGAATCACAGGACTATGTGTACAATTGGTGATTCAGTTCTTCCTAACTGAAGGTCTACATGTCCTATTAGAGGATATAATTCATGTTATCAAAGTGTAATCTAGACTATTCTCTGAATCAATAATCATTTGAAAAGAAAGAAGATCCTTTTGCCAGACTGCAGAGAACCACAGGTTCAATAATGAAATGATTGACTCTGCACTTCCAAGAAAAAGTAGTTAAACTGCACAGTTTGCTCTGGACAAAACGTTAAGGACTGGAGTTGTATTTACTCCAAATGAAAATTGAAAATAAACTCAAATAAGGAATTAATCTTGGTTTGGTACTGTACCAAAGCTTTTCCCCATGTGCTGGAGAATAGGTGCATGAAGCAATTATCTATCTGGCTGCTACATTTTACTGTCCAGCATTTGTATTTTAAGAACTACACTGTATATCCAAGGTTTAGAAATTCTTTGGCAGTTCTTTGGGACTGAGTCCACCCATTCAAAGTATGCTAGAGTTATGAATTGCATTAGTTAGGAAAAGACAGTGGTTGTCAGTCTTAGCTATTGAATTCAAGTTCTTTATAATGATTTTTGTAACTGGAATAACATCAGTAGAACTAATTCAATTATTATTAAATTATTTAAAATAAATGATAAAAAATAATTATTGTCATTATTTTTAGTTTCCACTTCCACAAAGAAATTAAAAATAAGAACAGTAAGAAAATAACAACTCTGAGAGGCTGCCTCCTGAGCTGCAGTCAGAGTTTTAAATTCAAACAAATCTCAGCAAATACCTAAAGTAAAATCATCAGCTCTTCCTCATCTGGAATTAAAGACAATTCAAAAATCTTTTGAGTTTTATGTAGATTTCATGCTGATTCACCAAACACCTGTGGTGCTTTGTAATGAACAAAAGTAAGGTGCATAAATAACACTAGCCAACCTAGTTTGATTCAGTTTCTAAATTCTGCTTGAAGTGCTACAATGTAAGCAGATGATTATGTAGTTATAGCTGTAATTTTCAATACAAGCAGAAATCAATATTTTATATCTACTGAAATCAGTGACTTTGATTGACTCCAGGGTGAATGGAATTAAGCCTAGATCATAGAAGATGATATGAACAAATATTTATATCATATTAAATGTTGTTAATCTTGTGGAACAAAGTAGTTCAAGTACTGAGAACTTTATGAAAGTCAGTGCTTTTTTTGCACGTAAACTATTTGCAAACTTTATTTTGCTAACTAGTTTTTGGAGAAAAATAGAAAATAATTCATAAATAAGAGACTAAATTATAAAATTAGTCAGGAACTGATTCCCCTTAACTACTTGTTAAAGTACCCACCAAAACCTGACAAGTATGGATTTGCATTTCTCTTTGAACACAGAAAGTAAAGCTGAACTGCAACATCTTTTGACAATGTTTTTTCAGGTTTTTTTTTCAGGTGTTATTCCACTAAGTACAACAATATTACTATTTTATACAACGTACAAGTATTTCTTAGTGCAAGAATTTGAGTTTTAATGTTTTATGTTTTTTGTTTAGAGTTGAACATTCTACATCTTATCTGTGTCTGCAAGCATTTTAATAACTAATGCAAACCAGAGCAGAGTGAGAAAGTACAAACTAATGCATAAAACCCAGGCTAAAGCATAATAGAATGATCAGAGCAGTTTCAGTGTAAAGTAGGAAATGCAGGTATAAATCCTGTCAATCTGACAAGAAAATCTGAATGTTTCAGTATGCTGGGTGATTCTCTGCCCTTTTTATAGGTACAGAAGAAGCTGTCACCATCTCTTTTTAGTTTCTGAAGTTGAATGTCTAGTCCTTAGTTCCATTTCTTTCCTATAGTTTAAAATGTATAAGATGGACATAATAATCTTCCCAATTTTTATTGCAATGACATCTTTTTAAGAAGATCCAGATCTGGTTTTTAAGAGATAAAAAGTGAAAGGGAAGGTGATCTTTAATTTTTTTGCCCAGAAGGACAATGCAGCTTTAAGATGATTTCAAGACTTAACATCATATAATTGTTTTTCACTTTGCAAGATCATCTTACATGACTATGAACATTAAAAAAATCTACTTTCTTTTTGTTATTAAATTGAAAAACAATAGGCTAAAAGCTATGTTACTCATGTTAGTCATCCCAGGTTGAGATTCAGAGCTGTGTATCACTAGGCTTGAAGCCAAATTTACACTCAGCCTATTTCAGGATGCAGATAAACATCCTTGTACATGGTCACAGTAACTTGTCTGAGATGCTGTATGAAATTCAGTATTATATACTAAAATTCTCTTTCTCCCATATATCTGGTTTGCCTCCAAGCCCTATGTTGCCTGAAGAGGCCCTCAGAAAATAAACCACGGGCCTCATTTCTTGAGGAGTTGCTTCCATTCTTTGACAATCAAGTTCCATTTTCAGTTACTGAAACATAGGATTAGACACCTGATTTTACATCCCCAAAGTCTAGAACCTTTGGCCAAAAAATCAAAGTATTTTTGTGAAATTCTGTAATCCAAATTTAACTTCATGATATCTACAAATGTTATCTTTTGCTCAAAAACTAAAAAGGGAATAAACATTTTAAGTGAGAAAATCTATTTCTTTTTTTTTTTTTTCATGTTCTAACTCTATCTGTCACTTAAATCAGCTGAACTAGGGATTGGATGGATTGAAAAATACTCATATTTGTAGCCGAGTCAGATTTGTCAGGAAGCTCTCTCAAAGGTGCCCCTACCATTACAATTTTATAATATATGGTAAAGGATATATGGTAACAGGAAGTAAAAATCCATTCAAGGCTGACTTGTGTTCCAGAGAGACTCCATCCTATGTCCTTTTTACGTCTGCAGCCGTTTTGTCAGGTGTATTCTAAAATAAAGATAAAAATGTTGAAGAACATAAGCTAGTTCCTATAGTGTGCTTGGATGCCTTTTCATGAAGAAGCACATATGCTGTAGGTAACCAAAATAGTTTAAAACTTTGCCTATATATGAATCTTTATTTTACTTTTTCATATGTGGTATAGATTTTAAAAGCACACTATTGGTTTCATTTGCTTATTCAATGGAATGGTCACTCTTCTTACCCACACAAAGTCCAAATAATGAACTCATTTCTTTCACACCAAACAGACCATGGTGTGTAATTGCAATTAGTTTTTTATTAGTCATCTAATATTAGATGGTGTTAGTCATCATACTGATACATGTTTTGCTATGATAGCATGCATTCCAAACACGATGATCTAAAGGGAATCATAAAACTCAGATGAGGTGGACTAGATCTCCTAACTCATCCCCAGCTAGTGAAGTACCCTGGACAGTATGTTAGAGGCATAATTAAGAGTAGTAATGAAATATTAATAGCTTTGTTTTTCACTTCTGAAATATAGCATCCATTTATAAATAGACTATGCATTGATATTGCATATTAAATTTCCCCATGTGTTTTGTTTCTTTAAGTAAATAATGAATGTAAAGTTAGATAGGGCTTGTAAGGAAGAAACATAACTGGAGAAGTCTAGCTTAAAATGCGAATACTTCCATTACTATAAAGTAATTATAATCGTAGGGAATAAAAATGCTACTGCTATTTTTTTTATTGGACCAAAATAAATTTGAGAAATTCTGTAGCTATTACTTGAGGTCAGACAAGCAGATTTAATTTTTTTTTTACTACTTCCACAGTATATTAGCTAATATAAAGACAGAAAGTTTTGAAAAAGGAAGTTAAATACTTTTAAAAGTGGTCATTCTTAATATCATTTAATTGAAAATATTTAAGCAGAAAAGACATTGCAGAATCTGAGTTATATAGTATGAAGAAAATGCATGCTTGAGCAATTCAGGAAGCTGAAAATGCTTAAAGAATTTCTACATTAATTAGAGGTCCTAAATTACATTGGCATATATATTATTTATAACAAAACTGCTACTGTATCGTCTATCGTTACTAAAACGCAGCTGAGCATTTTGTTATTTGTGTAAACATGAACAATGAAAAGATTGTTTATTCCCAGAATGGGAGAGAAAAGTATTCTAATTACAGTTTGCATTGTTTTGCCTGTGGGTTCCCCAAGAGCCAGTCCCTGATGGGAAGCTGCTGCCTCACATTCAGTGATGCATGAACTCAGGCTCTTTGTTCTGCAATAGGAAAAAAAAGTATCTGTGCAGTGCTATTTCTTGACTACTGCATGTAAAAGGTTATTGTACTTGATTCCTCTGCATCTGCACAGAGCTGACACAGAATCTGTCCTTTTTTCTTTCCACTCCTGCATGTAACTATTGTTAGTTTCTTTCTTCTGTCGTCAAAAGACACAGTGAAAATAGGGTAGAATCAATCTTTTCTTTCTCTGTCAATGAAAGAAAAAATATCTGAATTTATACATTGGTATCTGAATAAATGCTTATTATGTAGACTTTTCAGAATATGTAGATAAAGGGGCAAGTAAGCTCATAATCACCTGTTCTTTTGGGCAAAATACATAAGCTTAATCAAGCACCACCTAATGTTATCTTATTTACAGGTCATAAAAATGTATTTTCATTTTTGACAAAGTATTGAATTCACTTGTAAGTGAATAAACCCCCCTCATACTGAATTTCTCTTTTAAACTATTCTCTGAATAATTAAATCATATGGAAAAATGTCAGAAGACAAAATAAAATGTATTTATTCCAGCCGTATCTTCCCACAGCATGACATGTCGTGTGAAAACAACATTAAGCATTTTATGCCATCTGTGCTGGTTGGGGATACGTTTACAAGCATGTCAATGTGGAATATTCCTTTTCAAGTTAGACACAGTCAGCTTATAGCAATAAGCACCTAAATAGAGTGATCTACAAAAGCAGACAGCCATTAATATTTGGTTCACTTTTATCCACTCCTTGAGCTTTGTTTTATCTTTGGGAGATGGAGCTTGTTCATCATGCTGTCATTCACAGCTTTATACAAATAAAATGCTACTAAAAAGAGTTGTTTCTGTAGTGAATAGATTTTAATGGGATAAATTCTGAATACTAAATATTAACAACATTTAAGTAAAATATTAGTGTACCTTAAAAAGATGCTTAATAATTTTTATAATATTTTTCAATATTATGCTATAACATATGCCATAATTTATTTTATGTATTATTATAGATATTATATAACATATATGTTATTTATTTTTGTAACATTTTTAAAATACTAATAAAATGCGGGAAAATGTTCAGAAAAATACCATCATTTCCCAAGGACTGTATATAAAACATTTGGCAAATGTAAGAGGTCTTAGCTTCTAGTTGAACATTACTGACCGTCATTGTATACCCAACCTCCATAAGTGTTCTGTAGAATCAAAGAATATATTGTTTCAATGCACATGTTGTGTAAATTGCATTTTTCAAGTCACTTTCTCAAACAAGCTAGCGTGTGAGACTTGTTACGTGCAATTATTACCAATGAAATTACAATAATTTGATATCTGCATTTTTTTCAGAATTTGTTAACAGTTAAGAAATAGTTATACCAAAAAAAAAAAAAAAATTGCAGATCAAAATGTCTTGATTCTCTACTTTGTCCAAGCAGAGCTTTCATGCCTCTGGCAAAGGACCTGCTAAAAAGTGATTTGAAGCTCCCTCACTTGGGAGGTCTATCTGCAGCATAAGGTTGATCTACAGAGAACAGAGGATGAGTCTGCTTAAGAGAATTTATTTTTCCCATTCTACACACAGAGTCTCAGCATGAGCTGGTAGGACTATCCCCTTTCATGCTGGAGATTCTTTTCTCACCTACCCTGTTCATTGTGCAAGAAATCTCCTTTGTTAATTAGTTAGATATAATCAGTTAGATATTATTTTTCACTTAATCTTCATTAAGCATTTGGCTTTTAGTCTCAACACTTTGCTTGTGTAAAGTAGGCTGCATAATTTCACAGTAAAGATGCAAGTTTCCATTGAACAATAGAAAAGAGTCAGAAAGCTGCTCTGTATCACAGGAAGAATGTATGCATATTGATTATTAAGAAATACTCTTCGCTTGTCATGGCATTAATCAATTATTTCCTGTTCCAAAATGCCTATTATCAATTCTTGTTATTCGTGCCAGTACCTTCTTAAAGAACATTCAACTTTGAAACATTTAGGAAGCAAAATCTTGGACACTAAGGAGTAGTCAGTCGTCTGGGGAGAAAAAACTAAGCAGTTAACCAAAGAGGACACATTGATTATTCTACTCTAAATGAATTTATCACTAAAATTTGGTCTTCTCTCATTTTTTTTTAGTAAAACCTGTCTAGCAAAAGTTTAGGGTGTTTAGTGTAGGTCTATTATTTTGTCTCAGTGATGGACTCTCAGCATATATATACTGTGCATGCTGTGTATAATATATGTGCTAATGTCTGAATAAGAACATTTACAAATGAATTATGAACAGTTCCATCTGGTGGAATGAGCTGTCAAAGTGACTTTTTTTTTTAAATTAGACTTGAGAGAAATTGCAAGAAATTATGATAGGCACTGTTTCCAGAGAAAGATCTCTTTTACTGATGTGCCTGATAAAAGTGAAGAAAATTATATTTTTAGATATTCAAACTCCAGGTTCACTTCAGAAATTTTTGAAAATGTATTTGTTGTTCTACACTGATTGAAGTTTCGGATATTTCCCATTCACCTTATTCCATAAAGACTGGTAGTTAGAATGACCATGAAATATTTCTTCTTCCCAAGAAACACTCTAGTACATGCAGTTTTGCACACAGTTTGTGTAAACAGTCTTTGCATGTGGCCAATCTGCCCCTCAGCAATGACCTTAAAATCTACCATTCAGATCTTTATATTAGCTTATTTCAAGAAAATGTCATGTTTCTTCTGCATCCCTTTGAGCCTCCTATGAGCAAAATTATCAGCCTACTACATTCCAAGTGGTGACAGTACCATGCTACTGTTCTCTGTTGTTTGCAGATTGTTCAATAGAATAAAGCATATTCCAGACAGATTTAATCTTAAAATATGCAGTACTAATTGTGAAAAAGGCAGGAGGAAGATAAAATCAGTGTCAACAAGATAAACTCCTGGTAGATCTCAGTCAGCAGTTTTCTTTGAACACAGACACAAATAGACAGTAAGCTTTGTAAACGTGGTAAAAATTGGAAATGTGCATCATATATCAAAGGAAAAGACATATTGGCCAAAGTGTATTTTGATCCGAAATAGCATTACACAATTACCTTGTGCTCCTTTATTTAGCAGTTGTAATAATGGCCCCTGGAGATCAAAC
>QWTY01015396.1:13478-23793 GCA_008033365.1 Pseudorectes ferrugineus | reverse complement strand
ATTTATTCACTCTTGCATGCACTGGTATGTTTTCTGGAGGAATATTTTTATATATTTTTGTAATGTAAATGCAAGGTGCTGTGGTGATTTGTGATAGCACTTCCTTGTTCTGGCCTCCTGGAAGGAATTTGGGGGAAATTAGAATTGCAAAAGGTGTTTTCAGTGGTGTGTCCTTGCTGCAAAATGAGAGAGATGTTGTTCCAAATAAGATTCTCAAGTTTTTAGGCAGTCCTATTTAGTCATCCAGATAACAAAGGCTTAAACACCAGTAGATTTGGATGAAATGTTCCGGACAGACAAAAATGGATGGAAAAAGCCACAAAGGAAAGTGCAGACTTAGCTGCTCTTTCAGCAAAAGCTTCTGAGGTTCATCAAGCCCAGGTGAGCTGAGATGTCTCTGTGGCTCTGTTCAGGGCTGGATACCAGGAGCGGTACAGCTGCCCCGGAATAGCACAGGGAGGTGTGGGGCCAGTTCCCCTCTGCATCCTGCCTTAGTGACTCAACCACATCTCTCTCCCAGAGGGTGTGACCCATAGTTCTTAGCTCATGTATCTGAGTGCAGCAGCAGAACACTACACAAATATATCTTAGATGTGGGATGCTCTGTTCACATTCTTACAACTCCATCCGCTTTGACTTTACCTTTTTCTTTACCTCTGCAATGGCTGTGGTTTTTGTGAATGTTTTTTTTTGTGTGTTTTCAAAATGATGTGATTATATTTGTTTTCCTTTCAAGGGTTGTTGGTGTTCAGACTGAAGTGTTTTGGAAAAATTATTATAATGTAAAAGTTGTGGGAAAACATTTAATTTGAAGAATGTGATCTTGTAGATACAACTCTGAATGGGGCAAAGTAAGATTTGGGTCTTGGAATAGCTTCTTCTTTCATCACATTGATGGAAGCCTCTGATGCTGTACAGTGTTTGCAATCAACCCTTAGGGAAGAAAGGAAAAATCATTAATGCTGACAGCAGAAGCAGTGGCTCTGAATGGTCTTATGGATTTCAATTTCTTTTTCTCATTCCAGTGTGTATATTTATAGTGCATATTCTTGAGAATTTGTGTTTTGAAGTTCATATGCAGCTTCAGACAATACAGTAACATTTTCCAAACATCTCTCTCTTGCTAAAAGTTTCTGTGGTTGATATAATATTTTAATTTTTTATAGTCTTCCAAAATTTCTATATTCTACAAGGGAGGCAAAATGTGGGATTTTTGGACCTTTTGGTTCTAATCCTCTTTTATGTAGCTCGCAGGTCTTTTTTCAGATAGATATATCATTATCTTCCATAAAAACAAAGGCAATGCTTGTCCGAACAGTCAAAAAAATTTATATCAACTAATTTAAGACAGAGCATTGGAATTTTGGTGCCACTGTTTCCCTCCTGAGTGCCATTCATCTTGTAGAATAGAAATTAGCAAGTGAGGGGAAGATGGGGGATGGTGGAATAAAGCAGGATTGTTTTTGGAAAACAAAAACTGCGTGTCACTTGGCTAAAACAGGAAGTGACAATCAACCATATTTTATTAAATATACATGGAAGATAACAACTTGCAAATGCTTTGTTCACATAACCCCAAGTCAATGAATGACTCAGTGTCAAAGACTTTGTTTTTCATTTAAAAAACTGGTGTTTCAGACATAGACTAATTCCTGGAGGCACCCATTCATGCAAATGAAACTTGTAGATCAAAATGAATGTATTTGAGTTCTTAATAGGAGAGAAAAATGAAAAAATGTGTGAAAATAGCAGGTTCCCTCACTTTCTCTCCCCCTGTAAGAAGCAGCTTTTGCTTTCAGTTGCCTTTATTAATTTTGTGTTGAACTAAGTATACTGTCAAATTTCTTGTCCAGATTGCTCAAAACAGTATTCGGCCAAGTTGACAGCAATTACAAAAGCCTTTATTTGAGTCCAAATTATCTTTTCATAGCTGCTCAAGTGTCTCAGAGAATATGAAACAAAATTGAATAGGTTGCATTTTACAACTATAAATGAACCTTTTTTCTAGGTATATAAACTGTCAAAAATGGTAAAACAGTATAAAAAATCTCTTGCCTATTTAATATTTCTTAACATTGCCAGATCCCATCAGTTTTTGACAATCATTCATGTTATGTCAGTTTTAATACTGTTGAACGTGGTGCATATTTCCCTTGGCTTTAACTGACATTTACTATTTATGTGAAGTGAGTTTTCTTTAATATAAATGAAGGCTACTTTTTCCTTATATACTTTGTAGCTTATTTTTTTTTCAGACACATGTTATATTGTAACATTGATTTAACAATTTTATTTCTTGACTTGTTCACTAATTACTTTTGAACAACTTGAATAAATTAATATGTCGCTGAATTGTGCTTTAGCTAAGTAGAATCTAAATTAGCTTGTACAAAAGACAGACCAAGTCCCAGTTCCAGAAAGGCCTTATTTTTCAAGCCTTAAGTCCTACTTGCCTCCTATTCACTCCAGTTCTCTTCTCTCCTTTACAACAGATATCAGCTCAAGTTTAGCAAAACATATAAGCCTGTGCTTAATCTTTGCTGTTCCAAAATAACAATGTAAAAATAAGTCAAAACAAACCAACAACACTTGCACTTGTTTTTATTTTCCTTCTGGTTTTATATCATCCGGTAATATTTTCAAAATCTAGCACAGCTATTGAGGCCAGAAATATGGTTAACAATTATAACTCAGCAATTAGGTAAAAATAACTCCTAGAAGCTAGTTCTTTAAGAAAAGCACATTAAGAGACTCACAAAAAGTTAAGAGCACTCTCAACATTGAGTTGTCTCGAACAAGCTACTTAATGCTGAATTATGGATTACGTCTAATAGCAAAATGAGTAAGCAAATGTTTTAACAGACTACTTGTGCCAGGCTAGCTTTTTCCCTAGGCTTCTCTTAGGCTGAATATGAATCAGCTCTGCTCCAGAAACTACATAACTATGTCTGTGTGCTCCTAATTTGCTCTGCTGTGTCTCACTTACTGTCTTCCTGGTTTGGAAGGCTGGTGGGTCAGGCCTCTCTTAGAATGCCTTGACTGAAGGCTTTTGTGGTTTGTGTACTTAAACTGGAACTTTCTGTATTTCGCATTTCTTTCTTATTCTTTTAAAGATATTGTGTTTCTCGTTACAACCTGTACCCTATGCTGTGGTGGATATTTTTGCAGCAGTGACTGCTTTGAATTGGCTTCATTTTCATTAGATAATGGGTAACAATTCACTATTCTGAGGAGTCTCACCAACAGTTAATATTTTATAAATACTTGGCCATTATCTATTGCAGCATGCTATTTTAAAAACAGCTCTTTTCCTATCATTCTTATGGGAGAAAAGGGAGAATAAAAGGTAATTGTGTGATGCTTCACAAATCTGTATTTAAAGTGATTAAAAATTGGGATGATGCTCCCATTGTGAATCTTCTTAGTGATGACAATTGATAATAAAAATACACAAAGAAATGGAATTAAATATTCCACATTCTTTTGCATATCCTGTTTTTTTCAACTGTCTAAATAATAGCTTCATTTTTCATTAATTTTTTTTTTGTATTTATTTCTTTTTCATGTTCCAGTTAATTACCTTTGTATTGATCAAAGCAGCTTGTGAGTCTTGAGTTACAAGTACTAAACCAGAGAGTTTACTTCTCACAGTTCCAATTCTTCTGTGATTATGGTCTATTAATGTTACCACATACTTAAAAGTGCTTGTGAGGCTGAGGTTTACTTTCGAACAGAACGGAAGCTGTGGGAAATATTGGAAAGACTGAGCATGAACAATTAAGTTGTTATACCAGCATAAGCTATAATCCTATTGCTACTGTGTGTTGCTCACAGTCTTCAGGACTCTGCACATAAGCTAAGTATTTAAAAGTCAGATGTTAGGAAAGGGCTTCTGCCAGCTGCCTCCATCTTAGCAGTGCCTGAGGGTGGGATTTGTGTGACCTAACTCCAGCTGTCAGAAAATTAGGTGTTTAAAAGATATCGGTCACCTATTCTGGCACAAAGGAGACAGATTCACATGCACAGAGATTTATCAGCAGGGTCTATAGCTGGTGGCATACATGGGCAGTCGAAGTAGCTTTTGGGCAAAGATAAAAACAGGAGAGAGAGAAAAGGGAAAATAAAAAGTTTCCCTGGTGGCCATCTGGGGGGAGAAGTGACAAGATCCACAGCTGAGCACCCTCAGGTTCTGCTTCCATCAGCAGCAGGTGTTTTACCAGCACATGTGCACACAAACTTCAGTAGTACCTGTATGGGTGTCCTCAAGACATGCTCAAACTGTCAGCTTTTATGGGCATAATGCTGTGAAGTGCTGATGGAAGCACACTTTGGGAGGAGGTGCTGCAACCAGTTAAGCTGTCTGCATGCATGTCATTTGGTCCACTGAGTAACCAAAATGTGGGAAAAGGATGGAGAAGGGTGACTCTCACACTGCTGGTGGTCATTCCCACAAGAACAAGAAAATATTGTCATAAGAAATGAGAAAACCCTTCCATTGTGACTTCAATGAGAGAATTGAGCTCCAAGTGAAAGACAGGCTATAGAATTGCAAGTAGAAAGCCCTTTGTGATAGAAAACACAAAGACACTGTGCAACACTACCTTGGGAAGGGATGGATCACCCCAGGGAAATGCATGTCTCCACTGGCTGCAGAGGGATTCCAAAAAGTTGTTTAACTTTTTGTTAATATGAGTTGAATCCTACTCCATATACACACATCTGACAACCTGATACTTTTAATGTGAAGTTATGTATTTGCCTTCAGGAATCCTCATAGGCCGTGCTCTTGGTAATACTATATTTTTCTTGGTTATACTTATATCTATCTTTAGCTTAGCAGCTTTTAGTAGAATAGTTTTATTTATATCAAAATGACATATTCTCTAAGGAACTGACACTCTTCTGAAATGATCTGAGAAAATGGTCTTGTTCACACTCAGCAGTTGCAGCACTTCAGCTGTGCTAAGGAAGCCAAAAAAGGCCAGTATGCAATAACTGAAAATTATGCCTAAATATTTCAGCAGCTCATGTTGTTATGTCATCAGTTATATCTAGCTTAACCAGGCTTATTCCCACAGGGTTTAATGAACTGCATAGAGTGGTAGTACTTCAGACCCATTAGCAGCTGGAGACGTAAAACAATTTCAGAGGAAGGAATCCCTTCCATCACAGAAATAGTTACACAGCACAATACGTCATGTAGAGCAGGGCTAAGAAACCATTGTAGAATGATTTACTGACTACAGCACTGGTTTTTTATTCTCTTTTCTGCTTTCTACCACCTGCTGTACCCAGTTTTTAAGTTAGATTCTTCTTTTGACAGAGCATCATTCATGCAGATCACTGTCCTGTTAAGGTTATTTTGATGTATTTCCTTTGTGTGACTCCCTCTGTGAAGATCAGGCCCTTCACCCAAGTCTACAAGGTTGAAGAACTGCCTGCTGTTCTGGCTATGATCTCTAGTTCAGGAGTGAAAGGACTAGTAGGAATAAAACTAGTCCCCAGGCTCTTTAACATATAGTACCTTGAGTACAGTGAACTGGCTTACCTGATCCCAGCTCTTGTACTGCTCATCTGTGCTTCGTTCAAAGTGCCCACCCTCATCTTTTGATGGGTGCATTAATCTGTAGTTTATACCATGCATCACAAACCTACAAACACACAGATGCAGTTGCACCCAGGAGTTAAGTTCTGACATTCAGATTGACATAATCAGTAATCCAAACATTAATCGTGAGATTCAGCAGCAGCTTCTCCTCCCAAGGAGTATAAATGCTATTTCTATCAACAGTGAGAGGTGTTTGATGACCAGCAGTGAGCTTGACTGGTTTGTCTGAAATGCGTAGATAGTACCTTCATCGGTCATGCAATAGCACCTTTTAAAACATTTCTGTTAAATAATTATCAGTTTTATGGGTATAAGCATTTAACAGAATAATAATTTCTGACAGCTTAACTAAGTTTGAAAGCATCAAGCACTGGCACTTAGAAAATTATACTGGCAGGAATGTTTTTACTGCATTAGATGCCAATTAAATTACTGATTTCATAATTATAAATCAGCATGTTACAGTGGATAATTAATGTTGTCACACTCAAGCTGAGATACTTTATATAAGCATAACCCTTTCCTCTGTTGATTTGCTTATTCAGGAAACAGAAAATATTGCATATGATTTTTTAATATTTGAATACATATCTTTTAGGATTCCTGCTCCTGCCTTCAGCCATAGCAGCATTCTGTGCTATATAATGATTCAATTTAATGAGTGTGGACAGTGTTCAGAAGGGACACAATGACTTCCAGGAAGAGAACTTAATATAAAATTAAGACTAGTTTGGTAGGCAAAAGAAGAAAAACTAAGGACTTAAAAATAATTGCCAGGTATAGCATTTTACCAGTAAGAAACCCTGTTAAAAGGAAAGTTGTTTGGAAACTCACAGTTACAAGGACCTGATGCAGAAGGTTTGTTTGCTAGTGTGGAGTTGCTCTAAATTATAAAAGAGGTGGTGGAGAGGTAGTCCTAAAGTAAGGTCTTCAGTTCTGTAACAAAACATAATATCCCCAATCTTTTAGGCTATTTGAACTTAGCTGTGCTCACGGTGATTGATTTTAAATTGATAAGTCACAATAATAAATGTATCGAGAACCTGACCAAAAAACACAGGACAAACTATAGATTAAAACACTATAGGAGAAAATAGGGTCTGATTTTTTTTCCTCAAAAATAAGAAAAGCTAATGATAGTTAACCATGTACCACCACAATAATTCTACTTTTAACCATGGATATGTTCTACTGATTTGTGCTGGGAATTGAGAGGCCAAATCTCAAGGACATTCCCACCTTCAGGGTGTTTAAAATCACAGCTCCCCTCACCAGGAGAGCAGGGCAGAGTACTGGAACATTTTCCAGCTCTCTCTTCTAATTGGGCCACACTGAAACCGGGAATGCAGAAGTGATGGGATCAGAAGAAGTACAAATACAAGACACCCATTTCTGGTTTATAATGGAAGACACTTGCTATTAACCAGATATGGGATTTCAGCTTCTGCTTTCAGAACTCTTTGTGCTTCTGTTATATTGAAAAGAGACCACAGTTGTTTTCAGCATGGTCATAAAAAAGGGTAACCCTGACATGGGCCTCCATCTATGGAGATGCACATACTGATTTGTAAGGGGATCAGGCATGCAATGGGAGATGAATATAATCAGAAGCTGCTTTATGATTGTTTTCAGCCTCTACAGCTTCTAATGCCATCACTCTGCAGCATGCCTATCAATGTGCTTTCCTTTTCCAGCTCTTTGATTTCTTTAGTTTTCTTTCTTTACCAAATCACAAAATTCTGGTCAAAAAGTAGAACTGCTTTCCTGACTGCTCTATAGCATCTTGTACCCTGCAAACATTAGGTTTGATTGTGGAGTCAAGAGACTTCCCAGTGTAAATGACAGTGGAGCGTGGCACCTGCTGACCCAAACATTCATATTTACACTAAAGAGAATCAAAGGAAATACTTTATGATGTTATAGATCTAAAAAGACATGGCTTTCTCAGTTTATGGCTTTCTAATAAAAGTGCGTGAATTTAAGTAAAAAGTGAAAACTAGTCTATTTTAATCTAATTGTTCTGGATTAAAGTAGAGAAAATGTTATATTGTTGTAAAATGTCTTTATCTTATAGTAGAAAGATAATTGTGATGCTTTTATGAGTAGACAAAACATACAATGACTGATTAATCCCAGTTTTCTACATACATATACATTCTCTATTTTTGACATCAATACAGTTTTCAAACATCTAGTTGAAAGAATTAGTCCTGGTTTGGCTTTTTTGTGCCATTAATACTTTTGTAGTCCACAACTTTAAAAATTGAAAACTAAACCTATTTTTGATTATTGAGACAAAAGAAACACTCTCTTTATAAATATGTATATACAACCGAAGTTAATCAGTTCACTGTTCTGGAATTAGCTGACTTGTTTGCCTTGGTGTGTCGCCAATTAGCAGGAACCCAGGGATACTGTCAGTTGACAGCTGGAAAGAGATCCCAAGTTCTGCAGCATACGGTTTGCTATGTTGTACAAAACCCTGAGCTCATGGTATTAATGCTTTAATGTTGCTTATTAGAATTTTCATCAGCAATCTGTCTGCTACTTTCTAATGAGCAAAATCTACCTCTAGAACCCTGCAAGGAGCTGATTTCCTCAACATAATGCTCTTGTGATGCTTGAAATAGCAGCTTTTTGGTTGGTGTTCCTAAAAGGAGCTGGTGAATAGAAAAACAAAACAAGAAAAATCACAACAGATAAACAGAATGGGGGAAGAAGGGAGGAGATTGAAGGCAGTTCTTTGTCCAAGAAGTTGCATAATTCAGAATGATTCCCAAACAGAACACCTTTAGAAGATAATTAGATGTTTGTTCATGGGACTCTAGCTGTAAAATAAAAATACACACTATAAGAACTAAATGTTTATTATTATTTAATTGGGTCCAACAAAGAGTTGGATTCAAATAGTTTTTCAGTAAATGATTGTGAATGGTTGACTTTTTTCTAGCATAGAATACACATGCACAAATATAATCTACTGACATAACAGGTACAGTAGGAAAACAGTTTCTTATTTTAAGATTTAGAAGAAATCACAGTTGTTTTCTGAGTCTGCTTATTCGTGAAAGGCTGGATGAATAAAACATAGTCACTCGATAGGATCAGAAAGTTAAGTCACACAATAGTGAGCAACACTGAAGTTGTTTATTTTACATTTTTAACTTCATTCTTCTCCAGGAAAGAATATATTTTAGAGACTATATCCTATATATCCTTAAATATATTTAGAGAGAGAGTGTAATTCTCCTTACATTTCACATATGATCTGCAAGAGCAATGCTGATGTTACATACTCCTGAAGTCCCTGCCACAACTTGGGAATGAGCAGCCAGTCAGAATCTATGGCACAGGATGTGGCTGGAGTCATAAGAGTTCTGTGAGAATTACACATAAACAAGTCAAGATTAGTATTGATCTATTTTTGCATTATTTACAGTTACCCTTGAGTCCATGTGCATGGTTTTGATGGAGCTTAGCTGCATTAGGATTCAAGCTAAATATCACATTAGAAGCACCCCCAGGGAGAAAAGCTTTCTGAGCACAGCATAATGGGAAACACATATCTGCAGAGTGCTAAAGATGACTACATAACCTCCTGTGTTGGCTGTTATATAGATTAACACATGACTGTGCAAAGTAATACATATTTGCTGATAAGGTAGAAGTAATATATGTAGCTAAGGGACTAAAATGAAAATTGCCACATTTCCTCCTTTGTCTGGAGAAGTTTCATCAGTGAATGAAAATATCAGGAGAATGGTAATAGAAATGAGGAAAACTTTTTTCCACAGAGAAATTTGAAAACAAAACTTTGACAGGAGTGAATGACCTTGCTTGTTTCACAAGCTTAAGTAAGCTCCTGCTGGCAGTGCTCCTATCTGTTGAAAGACAGATAACAATCCTGCTGTTTATGTCAGGGTTTGCAATCACTGTCACAGAGCTTGTCCTGTACTGTCTATGGGAGCAGCAGCAGAGAAAATGCAGAGTAGAAATCAGTGTTATTTATGAAGAAAGAGATTTCACTGTGAGTTAGAGCATTTGAAATGTACATATCCCTCATTTGAGTTTTGACAGTCTGAGCAGATCCACAAGTGGAACTTCTGAGTCAGCACTATCCCTGATAAAGCTACACAAAGACAGTTATGCGGTGTTAGGAAAAGTGTATCTGTCTTGTCCATGTGTGTGGGTACCAGCCAGCGTTCCACAGAGAAAGTAGGGTTGTGTGTAGCACCAGTTTAAGGTATTAACATTGGTATCTGCCAATTTTTATGGGGCAACAGAAGATGTGGGGCTGGTACCACATTATATCACTTTTTCCCAGATATGGTCTGTTTTCCTGTATGTGAGCTGAAAGGATAGCAGTCAACAGAACAGCCATAATAATGCTCTCCCTTACCTGGGATAATTTTCTTTCTCAAGTTATGTTGGTTTTAGAAGGCAATATCTGTTGCAGTATCTCTAAGAGCAGCTCCAGTTTCCTGGTGAGTCTAACACCTTGAGTTATAGATACAGGAAAATGGCAAGTTCCGTACTGCATAAGAGCACAGGACTTGCTAGCATAGGACTCATTAATATTTTTTAATTCTTCATCAGGAACCATAGCAATAGGACAAGGAATAATGGATTCACACCGAAAGAGGGAAAATTTAGGTAGATATGCAGAATTGTGAGGCTGGTGAGGGACTGGAACAGATTGTCCAGAGA